>JAGKTI010000413.1:105165-119141 GCA_018397915.1 Birgus latro
CTCTCTCTCTCTTTTCTTCAGCTCCCCTCACTTTCTCCCTCTTTCTCTCCCCATTTTCCGTTTCTTCCTTCCCTTTGTCTTTTTTCTCTCCCTCTGCTTCTCACACTTTATCTTCCCTCCCCCCCTCTTCTCATATTCTCTTTCATTCTCTTCCTTCCTAGCCTCTCTATCCCCCTTTATTTTCTTCTCCCCCTTACATTCTCCCTCTCTCCCTCCCCCATGTTCCTATTCTTCCCACCCTCTCTCTTTTTGCATTTCCTTTGTTTCTCACACTTTCTCTTCCCTCCTTCCCTATTCTACTTGGCCAGGCAACTTTCACCTTTTGGCAGAAAGGTAACATGGCCATTTCTGCTCAGCTGGTGGGTTAGGGCCTGTTACCAGTGCATGGCTTGAGGCCAGCCAGGCGACTTTGAATGTTCGATGAGGAGGCAGACAGCTGTTTTTACTCAGCAGGTGGGGGAGTGTTAGGGGACGAGGGGAGAAGTGAAGGGATGGTGGGAGGACAGGGAGAACCACGTGCACCACACCACATCCGCTTTTTGATGCGCTCATTTCAAACCTAGGGAGCAGTGGAGTGTTCGGACGAGTGAAGCGATGGCCGTTCGGATTGTTAGAATGTTCCCTAATTGCTTTTGTTCGATGTAGTGAGTTGTCGGTTATTGATGCGCCAGATATCAGGGTATGCCTGTACAGCCAGAGTCCACACCTAAAATGGTGGAGAAGTAAGTTCTAGCATCTGTTGTCATTGGATAAAACATCTGTATACAGTATTTTTGATCAGTATACAGCCGATTCCAATGCAATTCCGAGTATCGGATATTTTTTCCCCTCCGTTACCTATACTGCTATTAATCGGCTTTTGTTTGCTGATTTACATCATTAACTATAGCACTAAGCTGTAATTATTTGCCATATTTGATACACTTGATTATTATATCCCCTTTAGTCTGATGACTTTTATTAATTTTAGAGTGGTGATCTACTTTATGATTTTTTTTTCATGATCTGTTTTATAATGTTATCCTTGCTACAGTATATCCAGATGATTTTACTGAACTTAGAAGAGACCTTTCAGACTCAGACTAAAGGGATTAGATGTACTGTATATATTGCTTTCATTTATCCCCTTTTGTGCAAGAGGCCTTCAGTAAGGAAATATTTAATAAAAATTGCACCACCAGATTCAAGGGAAGGGTTAATTAAGCTAAGACCAGAAGAATTTATGTAACTGAGATAAATCCTTGGAATCAGCTGCTTTAAAACCCATCTCAGTTTCTGTAAACCAGAGTAATTGTACCAAGTTTTTGTTGCTTTTTTCATCAGTTGTTAAGGTTATGGAAAGTACAAATGTGATATGCTTCAGTTTATTGCCTCAGGTTATAGGTATGTTATATGATATTTTATTTTGAGAACAGATTTGATGTACAGGTATATGTATGAGGAAATATTGTGAAAACAGAGTTGATGTATATGTATGAGGAAATTATATTATGGAAACAGAGTTGTTGCGTAAAATAATAACTTCACTGATGTGTGTGCAAACATGATAGCATGAGGTAATTATCCCAGTCTATAAAATTAAAATATGGTATTTTTGTGCATAAATGCTGTGCCAGTGGCATTCTTCAAGCTAACATTAAATACTGCTGAGTACAGAACATTGTGAGATATTAGAAAATCATACAATGCCAAGAACTGAACATTGTGAAATATTTGAAAATAATGTAGGATGCAGTACACAGGAATCGATGTTAAATCAGATGAAAATGTATTAACAGCATCAGTGAACAGTACAGTACATCAGAGTACAGTACAACAGAAGAGTACATCACTGAACAGTGCAGAGCTCTCAAGAACACTCTCCTGGGAGTTACTGATTCAGAGTGTGGAGGGACAAGGGGCCCCCCAGACATAAAGTAACTTGGTGGTGGAATGAGGGTGTAGAAGCTACATTTAAGGAGAAAAGAAGGCTCTTCTGGGAATGGGAAAGGGGTGGTGACAAAGAGGAATACTTGGTTGCCAAGCTTAGGGCTAGAAGAGAGGTTTACAGGTCAAAATTTAAAGCTCAGAGACTTTTACTTGATGAACTAAATAGTGTGGATAGGAAGAATATGATATTTAAGGTGGCCGATCAGATGGAAAGAGAAAACAGAGAGGTTGTAGGTGAGCAGTATGTGAAGAATGATGAAGGAAAAAGAATGATGAAGGAAAGGTAGTGGTGAACAGTTGAGATATTAAAGGTGCCTGGAGAGAGCAATACAACCGGTTGTTGAATGAGGAGTGTAACTGGTACAGGGAAGGTTTGGAGTCAGCAGATGCAGTGTTTGGTCCTTGGCCTTTGATTGACGCTTAGCTGCTAATGTGACCAAGGCAATAGGCAGGATGCAGGTGGGGAAGGCAGCATGTGTGTCTGGGTTGACTGCTGAAATGAATCTGAAAGCCTCAGGTGATACAGGAGTGGGATTAGTTTTTTTTTTTTTTTTTTTAATGCAAGGAAGAGGGAACCAAAGGCCATGGGCCCGCAAACCGTTCCTTCCAAGAATAAACAAAAACAACACAAAAGAGAGCCAAATTCAAGATCCGTTCATTTTGAGATGCCTGGACACACTGCGTTTGAGAGACTGGAGATTATAGGAAGTAGGAAATACAGACAGAGGAAGACAGTTCCAGAGTTGACCAGTTGCATAAATGAAGGACTGGAAGTAACGGTTAACTCTTGCATTAGAGAGTTGGACAGAAAAGGGATGAGAGGTTGTTGCTAGACGGGTACTACGTGCCCGTCGTAGAGGTGGAGGGATGCAAGCAGACAGTTCAGAGGAACAGTGGCCATTGAAGTAGCGATAGAAAAGAGATAAAGATGCAACAGTGCGGCGAAAAGAGACAGAGGTTGCAGGGAGCTAGTAAAAGGAGGAGAGTTAATGAGACAAAAAGCCTTTGACTCCACCTTATTGAGAAGGGCTGTATGGGGGGATCCTCCCCACACATGAGAGTTGTACTCCAAACGGGCGAATAAAGCCCGTGTATAAAGTCAACATCTGTGTAGGGGTAAAGAAGGTTCGGAGTCGGCCTAGCACACCTAATCTCTTGGAAGCAGATTTCACAAGAGATGTAATATGTTCTTTCCAAGATAAATCCCGAGTGAATGAAACTCCAAGCATGTTCAAGGATGATGTAGGAACGAGCTGGACATTATTAAACATCAGCGGATACTCCCGTGGAAGGTTTTGTCTGGTTGATAGGTGCAAGAACTGAGTCTTTGATGCATTAAAAACAACAAGATTATTTTTACCCCAATCAGAGATACGAGCCAAATCAGACATTAGGTGTGCCATAGTCTCATCCCTTGTTTGTTGAAGTAACTGCTGAGATGGGCGTTGCGGAAACCGAATGGAAAGGTGAAGGGTGGAATCATCAGCGTATGAGTGGATAGGGTCAGATGTACAGCTTAGAAGGTCATTGATGAATAAAAGGAAGAGAGTTGGTGATAGGACAGAGCCCTGAGGAACACAACAGTTGATAGATCTAGGAGAAGAACGGTGGCCGTCTACAACAGCGGCTATAGAACGACCAGAAAGGAAGCTAGAGATGAAGGCACAGATAGAAGGATAGAAACCGTAAGAGGGCAGTTTAGAAATTAAAGATTTATGCCAGACTCGATCGAAAGCCTTTGAGATATCAAGTGTAGTGGCAAAGCTTTCGCCAAAGTCCCAAAAGGAGGATGACCAGGAGTCTGAAACGTAGGTGAGAAGATCGCCAGTGGAGCGTCCCTGACAGAACCCATACTGACGAACGGAAAGAAGGTTGTGATAGGAAAGATACTTTAAAATTTTTCTGTTAAGAATAGACTCAAACACTTTCGAGACACAGGATGTTAAAGCAATTGGGCGATAGTTAGAGGATTGGGAATGGTCACCCTTCTTTGGGACTGCTTGAATGAGAGCAAACTTCCAGCAAGAAGGAAAGGTACAAGTTGATAGACAAAGGCGAAAGAGTTAACCCAGGCAGGGTGTAAGCACAGAAGCACAGTTCTTCAGGACAACTGGAGGGACCCCATCAGGACCGTATGCCTTGTTAATATTGAGGCCAGTGATGGCTGAAAATACATCTGCAGAAGAAATTTTAATGTCAGCCATGAGGAAGTCAGAGGGGTGGAAATGATGGAGGAACAGCACCGGAATCGTCTAAGGTGGAATTGGAGGAGAAAGTCTGAGCAAAGAGATTGGCTTTATCAGTAGAAGAAATAGCTACAGAGCCATCAGAGTAGAAAAGAGGAGGGAAGGATGGTGAGGTAAAGTTGTTAGAAAGGTTTTTGGCAAGATGCCAGAAGGAGCGTGAAGAATTTGAGTTGGAGAGTTGGGAACATTTAGTACGGATGAAATTTTTTTAAACAGAACGAAGAACAGACTTAGCAAGGTTTCGGGCAGAAACATAAGAAAGATGTGATTCAGGGGTGGGTTGGCTCCGGTACCTTTTGTAGGCCCTCTCCTTGTTGCGGATAGCATTAGAACAAGTGTGATTAAACCAAGGCTTTTTTGTATTAGACAAAGGATATGAGAAAGTAATGTATGCTTCCATGCCTGAGAGAATAACCTCCGTAATGCATAAGGCACACGCAGATGGCTCCCGGCCATGGAAGCAATATTCATTCCAGGGAAAATCAAAGAAGTACTGCCTGAGGGCCTCCCAATCCGCAGCTCCAAAGCGCCACAGACGATGTTTCTTTGGAGGATCCCCAGGCTGCACCGGAGCAGTAGGACAGGTTATGATAATAAGGTTATGATCGGAGGAGCCCAACGGAGAGAAAAGATTAACAGTGTAAGCAGAAGGATTAGTTGTAAGGAAAAGGTCAGGTATGTTGGAGCTCTCTCCAAGGCAATCAGGGATATGGGTAGGGTGCTGTACAAGCTGCTCTAGGTCATTAAGGATAGAAAAGGTATAGGCTTGTTCACCAGGTGGATCAGTGAAAGAAGAGGAGAGTCAAAGGTGGTGGTGAACATTGAAATCTCCCAGAATGGAGATTTCAGAGAAAGGAGAAATGGATAGAATGTGTTCCATCGTAGAAGTAAGATAGTCGAAGAATTTTTGATAGTAGAATTAGGCGATAAGTAAACAGCGCAGATATATTTAGTCAAAGAATGACAGGAGAGCCGAAGCCAGAGAGCAGAGAATTCAGAAGAATCAAGTTCAGGAACACGAGAGCAAGATAGGTTGTTGCGTACACATACACAACAGCCACCTTTGGCTTTGAAATGAGTATAGAGAAAGTAGGAGGATACAGAAAAGGGTTTGCCGTCAGTTTCCTCAGACAGCTGAGTCTCCGTTAAGAAGAGAAGGTGAGGTTTAGAGGAGGAGAGGTGGTGTTCCACGGAAAGAAAATTTGAGGAAAGGCCACGAATGTTGCAGAAATGAAGAAGAAGTGAGTCAGACAGTGGTTCCAGGCATGAGTCATCAGCAGGAGAGGGGCGGATGGTGGGGTTATTTGTGGTCCCCCCCCTTCGGGACTTCGAGGCACTGTTAGTTTTTGCCATTTTTTCTGAATTTTGAAATGGTTGTGTAGTGTGTACTGTGCATGTAGTTTGGTGGTGACAGTTAGAGAAACTTGTATAGGAGAGCATGCTGGCCTACTTTTTGTGTAACTGAAACACTGAAAAAGTTCATCAAAGATGGATGGTCGGGAACTAGTCCCGAGGCTGATGAAACGGGAGCTCCAGCTATCCCTATCGTCAGCTATCCATCCACCTCGGGAGTACTGCCCTGTTCAGCAGTTCCAGATGATTGGCTGAAGAGAGTAATTGTAAATATGTACGAGGGGAAGGGTGATGCCCCGAAGAGAGTAAATTATTGAGGCATAAAGCTTTTGGACCAGATAATGAAGGTAATGAAGAAAGTTCTAGAAGGTATGATTAAAGAAAAAGTGAATATTGATGAGATGCAGTTTGGGATTATGCCAGGCAAAGGGACAACTGATGCCATATTCTTTGTTCAACAGCTTCAGGAAAAATATATAGGAAAGAAAAGGGATCTGTACTTTGTTTTCATTAATTTGAAGGCCTTTGACATAGGAAAGAAAAGGGATCTATACATTGTTTTTGTTGATTTGGACAAGGCCTTTGACATAGGGAAGAAAAGGAATCTGTACTTTGTTTTTGTTGTTTGGGAGGAGAAGTCCTTTGACATAGGAAAGAAAAGGGATCTTTACTTTGTTTTTGTTGATTTGGAGAAAGCCTTTTACAGAGTCCCTAGGGAGGTGTTGAAGTTGGCAATGGGAGGGCCTGGGATTGAGGAGTGGCTAGTTAAGGAGGTTATGGCTATGTAGGTGGGTGCTCGCACCCAGGTAAGGGTGAATGGAGATTTCAGTGATGAGTTTTCCATGAACGTTGGTGTGCCTGAGGGGTCAGTCTTGAGCCCCTTGTTCTTTATCATGGTACTTGAAGCCCTCTCACGTGACTTCAGAAATGGACTCCCATGGGAGATGTATGTGATCATTTGTTGTTGATTGCAGAGAATGAAAGGGAAGCGAAGGAAAGATTTAGGATGTGGAGAGATGGTATGGGGCACAAGGGCTTAAGAGTAAATGCAGATAAAACAAAGTGATAGTATCAGCAGTTGGTGACAGTACTGTCAAAGAAGAGGGAGAGTGACCATGTGCAATTTGCCACAAGGGCATGGGAAGTAATTCCATTGTAGGCAGTGTTGATGATGAGTGGGTGCATAAGAGATGTAGTGGAATTAGATGTAGACTGCGAGATAATGCTGATTTCATGTGTGCAGTGTGTTGGGAAGAGCATGTGGAAATTGTCAGGTGTGAAAGGATTGATCTTGTTTGTGAGTCTCTTGACTGTGTGGAAGAGTTTTTTTTTATTTGGGAGTTATGTACTGGAGATGGGGTTGGAGCTACTAGCTCTGTGGCCAGAGTGAGCAGTGGATGGAAGAAGTTCAGGGAGCTGTTGCCTCTCCTGACATTGAGAGGGCTCTTCCTCTGTGCTAAGGGATCTTTATATCTGGCATGTGTCAGGAAGATATTACCTGGGCAGTAAAGGAGGAGGAGATTTGCAGGCTCAAATATACAGAAATGACAATGATTAGGTGGATGTGCAGTGCATCCTTGAATGCCCAGGGTGGACTAGGTTTACGGTGGAGGAGTTGAGAGGTAGGATGGGACTGGATTGTATTGGTTGGGGCTTATAAGTCTGCACTGTCTTACTGGTTACTGCTTGCAGTTACCTGTAAATGAACAAAATAGTGTGTGAAAAATCTATCTATCTATTGCCAGATGCCTTAATCCCATAAGGGGTGGCCACAAGCAAATCGCCTCCATGTCGCCCTGTTCCCCGCCATTTCATTGCCCTGCTCCCAGCTCAGACCCCCTTCTCTCAGTTCCTCTCCACTCCATCCCTCCATCTTATCCTTGGCCTCCCCCTCCCTCTCCCCCCTCCACCTCACTCACATACACTCTGAAGTATGGTCCATTAATATTATCGCCACGATCAACCCCATACAACGTTGGCGCAGTTGCCCTGTTGGTGCGTATAAGAAACTGCATGCTTTATGCTCAAAGTTGTAAACGCACATGTCTGCCATATACGTTATACTGTCCACAGTTACTGACAGCATTTTGAAGGCTGCAGGCAGCTTTATTCATTTAGCACCACATCTTAGTGTATCCAGCAAATGTTAAAGAAAAAATTGATACAGTAATAAACATTTTCTTTTAAAAAGAGTAAATAGTTATTGTGTAACATTGTGATATTCAGGGATTATGTAGAACATTGAGCAGTGAATAAATTTCAGATGGTTATATGTCAATAAATACTACATATTTTGGCAACCACTCATATAATGGACACTTATTATTAACACTTTCAGTATAAGATGCCTCCTTTAAGGTAAATAAATACATCGTAACAACAGCAGGAATAAATAAGAAAGAGTATTACTGTATAGCATTATAAAATCATCTGATGGTAGCACAAATTAACTACAGTAGATATTGCGCCTGAGGGATTAATGGAGATTGCTCTCAGCTCCTTTCCTAACCTGAACTGAGTTTTTTTTTTTTTTTTTAATGCAAGGAAGAAGGAACCAAAGGCCATTGAAGAATAACAAAAACTGAATGTAAAAATAATAATAATAATAATAATTTCATTGTAAGGATTACTATTGATCATCCATCTGTTCATAATGCAGGCCTTTGTTGCTCCAAACTCTACTACTGCTGCTGCAGGTTTCCTGGAGTATATGACCATTCTTCTTTTGTTGTACGTTCTTCCACCTATTATTATTATTATTATTATTATTTTTTTCCTTTTCCAGATGATCTGTTTGGCTCTGAGTTTACTGAAGGTCAAGACGTGAGTGTTTGTATGGACTGCCAGTTTTTGTTTGCAGAGTGTGTGTCATTCTGTGTCCTCACAAACACACAGCCTCAGGGATCACAGGCATTCATGCAGTATTTAAAAGAACAACTTGTTGCCTGTCGTGTGATATTGTTGGCAGGTATGACGTTTGTAATACAGTACTTGAGTCAGGATATTATTCTGAAAGTTCTGGATGTCAAGTTTTTTGGATTACAAGTTGGTATGCCTTTTAAATGTATATTTCAGACACAAGTGCATGTAGAAAGTCCTAAAGAACTTAATTCGAAAATGAATAATGTGCATTATCAAGTGACATTTGATAGTATTGGTGGCTACAAGACAGAGATAGAACAGATACAGCAACAGATTGACATTTTGTTTTCAAATGTTTCATCATGTGTACAACCAGTAAAGGGAATGTTAATCAGTGGACCTGTTGGATCAGGAAAAAGTTTAATATGTGAAGCATTGCGAACCACATACGGCAAGAAGTGCATCTCTGTCAGCCTGGATGATGTCAAGAGTAAATACCGTGGAGAAACTGAGCAGAATTTCAAGCAGTGTTTTGACCTAGCAGCCAGTAGGTATGTATGCTGTTTTTGTTGTGTTCCCAGGCTCATCTGTATTGGAGATGCCTTTTTCATGCAGTTCACCATTGTCCGTGCAGGAGATGAGGAGGAGTTCAGGGGTATTTGTATAACTTGGCAGCTGAGCTGCCCAGTTATGTTGTTGCCACTGGGTGAAGGCATCCCTCTCCAGCATCTGAGTAATGTAATGCTATGAAGTATTGTTGCTGACAACTGAACACACTTCCACTGCTAGAGTGGATTGATCTTAATGCTGTTTTTCTTGGTGGTTTAGTGATTTAAATTCACCTTTTGAAGTGATATGGTAGCCTTGGTTTGTGTTAGGGTTTGAAGCTTTTTTTTTTTTTTTTTTTTTATGCCACCATAGTTGTATACCTACTATTTGCTAGTCACCATCATTGTTGTCGTCTTCGTCGAACATTGTCATCATCATTATCATCATCACAATGATCATCATCAGTCATATTTTCCACCACAGATGGGAAGATTATTTTTCCCTAAATCCTTTTTACCTCATAGCCTAGCTTCAGGTCCTTAAAATTTGAAGGACCAAATATGGTAATGATTACAGCCAGTCCCATATTACCCTCTTCAGTGTGTAGTTATGAAGATTTAAGGCAAAGAAATTGACCTACCCCTCTAGCAGCATTTTGCATGATAGAAAAACTTCATCTACCTTTTGGATATGAACCATTGGATTTAGGGTAAAGAAATTGACCTAACCCTTTAGCAGCATTTTGTATAATAGAAAACCTCAGCCACCTTTTGGATTCGAACCATTGGTCATAAGGCACGGCCATCTCTGACTCAATAACTCCACCACTAGACCACCAGGAGCTTTGGCCATATGGGATGAATTTTAACGTTTTTTGCAGACAGTCCTCAGTGTAAGGGACGTGTTCCAAAATATCTCAGCTTGTCCCACTCAGTTGATACTGTACATTAAGGGAAACAGGAAAATGAATTTTATAGGTGGTAGTGGAACCTTATAGCTTGGTAGTATGTTTTGTAACTTGCATACCACATAACCCCTTCAGGTTGAGGACAACTTTCATTTTGTTCCTGCAGTATCCAGATGATTTCAGTCAGCTAGGAGGATCTTTTCAAATTGCAGGGTTTAGATGTTGCCAAAATAAATCCATTCATTATTAGACATCCATCCTAGATTGAGTAAAATCATGTTGAGATTGGAAAAATAAACCAGTGGTAGATATCTTTGGCTGGGAAGGTTAATAGCATAAATAGTACATCAAAATGGGTAACATAATGAGGATAGACTGTACAGTAGCTCAGACAAGTATCTGTTTAGGATAGGGTTGATGCCCTCTGAATCATACATGTAACGTGTGATGTCTCAGGAGGGGTGGTACACATGGTTTCACTCACCTCGACTTAGTTCCTATCTCCAGGTTTGTTTTATATGTGATTACCATCTGACTGTATAGGGAGACAGGTCTTACCATTCATGCTAACTGGATTAAGTAGGAATGCATCATTCATGGGCTCTGGATGCAGTTCATATGAATCATTTTGACATGTCATGCCATGTAATAATCGAATAATGAAAACGAGTTCATTGTTCATGATGCTGGTTTACAAAACTTCCTGTTGCTGGTTATGAAACACATCACTTAGATGACCAAGGTCAACTCATGCAGGCATGTTGGAGTTGGAGCCATTATAAATGATACGACATGATACCATAAGGATTAGTGGTATGTTTTTTATTCCATTTGTCATGGAAAAGACACTGGAATTGCAAGAAACCATTGTTACCCTTTACAGCGGGGACTGCAGCATCTGTGAAATTTCCTGTCAGGTTAGCGTCATCTAAATACCGCTTCAGTATGGATTAGGCAAAACCACAAGACTGACGCTGCAAGATGGTGTGGTAATCAGTCATTGGAAAATGTAAGCCACTGCTGAAGTGGAAGCCTAAACTTTCACCAGTTCTGTAAACTAATAAAATTACTGTACCATTACATATATTCATTGTCCAATTGTCTTTTAAAATATTTCTTTCTGAGCGATTTAATAAAATTATCTACAGTATTACTAATATGATTAACGACTTAACCGCGGGCCATCACTTTCGTGACGCTTGGTGGCAGTGGCTCGAGGCGCGGTCCCAGTTGGGTGCTTCTCTGACGTTTTTAATTAGCCCGGGCTTTCAAGATATAAATACTGTATATATATAAAAAATTTGGGGAGATGACTGAGTGATATTTATATTCACCTAGACAAACCTAATTTAGTATGTATTGTCAATATTTCCAACGACTTATTTCATAGCATGTACATTAACTGCTGATTTTGAACCCTTTTATTCCCATATACGTACCTAAATCAGTTGAATATCGTCCTTGAATGTGTAATGACATCGCTGTCGCACCCCTCCATTTCCACCTCTTTTGCAGCCATTTTAAATTGCCCTGTGACCTTTACCCCAACAAAACATCGTGTGGGAACCGGTAAATGACTGCGTATACAGTATATATATATAATTGTAATAAAGTAATAGGAATGTCAAGTGTGAGTGTGTATATGAATAAGAAATGACCGAATACGAGCTGCGAACTAGCGCGATTGGGATAGTCTCATTTTCAATTGCTTTCACAGTGTCTTTTTGTGGGAGCATGGATACTTGAAAATAACTGAATATTGTTTGTAGCGATAACATTAGATATTGGTATTCATATTACGGGTTGTGAGAAAGTTAAAATTGAAGACTTCGTTACCCAACTTCAGAGTTCCCCAGAAGTCATATGGTAGTCGATGAGTGCTAAAAAAAACATCCTAGGAGAAAGCAGAAGGTATGTGCCATATGCATATATAATTATAATATTCTAGGACAAATATCTGATTTTTGGCAAATATTTTAAGAAAGTCAGTCGGAGTGCGAAGAGCCAGGATTGCCTCCCACAACCCTGCGGTACGGGTTAATGAATACATCAACATTTATCAATGCAAATCAGTGTTTGGCATCCACATTAATACATGGCTGCTAACCACCGGCCATAATGAGTGATTTCATGAAAGTTATTTACAGTATTTAGAGGAGTAGACTGTAGCACCAGTCGAGCAGGTCAGTACTCCCTAGGAGGATGGAAAGCTGATGACAGGGAGAGCTGGAGCTCCCATTTCATCAGCCCTCAGGACTTGTTCCTGACCATCCCCCTTGCTGAACTTTTTCAGTGTCTCAGTAACACAGAGAGTAGACCAGCATGCTCTCCAGTACAAGTTTCTCCAACTGTCAACACCAAACTACATACATGCTACACACTACACTTCCTTTTCAAATTAAAAAAAAAAAATGGCTAATGAAAATCGTGCCTCGGAGTCCCCAGGGGGGGGACCATAAATGCCCCCACCATCTGCCCCTCTCCCGGTGACGACTCTCGGAGCTGCCTGGAACCACTGTCTGACTCACTCCTTCTTCATTTCTGTAACATTCGCGGCCTTTCCTCTAACTTTCGCTCTGTTGAGCACCACCTCTTCTCCTCTAAACCTCACCTTCTCTTTCTTTCTGAGACTCAGCTGTCTGAGACAACTGATAGCAAACCCTTTTCTGTATCCTCCTACTTTCTCTATTCTCATTTCAAAGCCAAAGGTGGCTGTTGTGTATATGTACGCAACGCTCTGTCTTGCTCTCGTGTTCCTGAACTTGATTCTTCTGAATTCTCTACTCTCTGGCTTCGGCTCTCCTGTCATGCTCTGACTAAATATATCTGTGCTGTTTACTTATCTCCTAATTCTACTTTCCTGTCATTCTCTGACTAAATATATCTGTGCTGTTTACTTATCTCCTAATTCTACTGACTATCAAAAATTCTTTGACTATCTTACTTCTACGATGGAACACATTCTATCCAATTCTCCTTTCTCTGAAATCTCCATTTTAGGAGATTTCAATGTTCACCACCACCTTTGGCTCTCCTCTCCTTTCACTGATTCACCTGGTGAACAAGCCTACATCTTTTCTATCCTTAATGACCTAGAGCAGCTTGTACAGCACCCGTGTCCCTGACCGCCTTGGAGAGAGTTCCAACATACTTGACCTTTTCCTAACAACTAATCCTTCTGCTTATACTGTTAATCTTTTCTCTCCATTGGGCTCCTCCGATCATAACCTTATTACCTTAGCCTGTCCTATTGCTCCAGTACGGCCTGTGGACCCTCCAAAGAAATGCCGCCTGTGGCACTTTGGAGCTGCAGATTGGGAGGCCCTCAGCCAGTACTTCTTTGATTTTCTTTGGAATGATTATTGCTTCCTTGGCCGGGAGCCGTCTGAGTGTGCCTTGCGCATTACGGAGGTTATTCTCTCGGGCATGGAAGCCTACATTCCTTTTTCATATCCTCTGACTAATGCAAGAAAGCCTTGGTTTAATCACGCTTGTTCTAATGCTGTCCACAACAGAGAGAGGGCCTTTAAAAGGTACCGGAGCCAACCCACCCCTGAATCACAGCTTTTTTATATTTCTGCCCGGAATAGTGCTGTTCTTCGCACTGCTAAAAATAATTTCATCCGTGCTAAATGTTCCCAATTCTCCAACTCGAATTCTTCTCGCTCCTTTTGGCACCTTGCCAAAAACCTTTCTAACAACTTTACCTCATCGTCCTTCCCTCTTTTCTACTCTGATGGTTCTGTAGCTATTTCTTCTACTGATAAAGCAGATCTCTTTGCTCAGACTTTCTCCTCCAATTCTACCTTAGACGATTCCGGTGCTGTTCCTCCATCACTTCCCCCCTCAGACTTCCTCATGACTGGCATTAAAATTTCTTCAGCTGATGTATTTTCTGCCATCACTGGCCTCAATATTAACAAGGCATATGGGCCTGATGGAGTCCCTCCTGTTGTCCTCAAAAACTGTGCTTCTGTGCTTACACCCTGCCTAGGTAAACTCTTTCGCCTTTGTCTCTCAACTTGTACCTTTCCTTCTTGCTGGAAGTTTGCTCTCATTCAGCCAGTCCCAAAGAAGGGTGACCATTCCCAACCCTCTAACTATCGTCCAATTGCTTTAACATCCTGTGT
>JAGKTI010000413.1:119351-139491 GCA_018397915.1 Birgus latro
AGCAAACCCTTTTCTGTATCCTCCTACTTTCTCTATTCTCATTTCAAAGCCAAAGGTGGCTGTTGTGTATATGTACGCAACGATCTATCTTGCTCTCGTGTTCCTGAACTTGATTCTTCTGAATTCTCTACTCTCTGGCTTCGGCTCTCCTGTCATTCTCTGACTAAATATATCTGTGCTGTTTACTTATCTCCTAATTCTACTGACTATCAAAAATTCTTTGACTATCTTACTTCTACGATGGAACACATTCTATCCAATTCTCCTTTCTCTGAAATCTCCATTTTAGGAGATTTCAATGTTCACCACCACCTTTGGCTCTCCTCTCCTTTCACTGATTCACCTGGTGAACAAGCCTACATCTTTTCTATCCTTAATGACCTAGAGCAGCTTGTACAGCACCCGTGTCCCTGACCGCCTTGGAGAGAGTTCCAACATACTTGACCTTTTCCTAACAACTAATCCTTCTGCTTATACTGTTAATCTTTTCTCTCCATTGGGCTCCTCCGATCATAACCTTATTACCTTAGCCTGTCCTATTGCTCCAGTACGGCCTGTGGACCCTCCAAAGAAATGCCGCCTGTGGCACTTTGGAGCTGCAGATTGGGAGGCCCTCAGCCAGTACTTCTTTGATTTTCTTTGGAATGATTATTGCTTCCTTGGCCGGGAGCCGTCTGAGTGTGCCTTGCGCATTACGGAGGTTATTCTCTCGGGCATGGAAGCCTACATTCCTTTTTCATATCCTCTGACTAATGCAAGAAAGCCTTGGTTTAATCACGCTTGTTCTAATGCTGTCCACAACAGAGAGAGGGCCTTTAAAAGGTACCGGAGCCAACCCACCCCTGAATCACAGCTTTTTTATATTTCTGCCCGGAATAGTGCTGTTCTTCGCACTGCTAAAAATAATTTCATCCGTGCTAAATGTTCCCAATTCTCCAACTCGAATTCTTCTCGCTCCTTTTGGCACCTTGCCAAAAACCTTTCTAACAACTTTACCTCATCGTCCTTCCCTCTTTTCTACTCTGATGGTTCTGTAGCTATTTCTTCTACTGATAAAGCAGATCTCTTTGCTCAGACTTTCTCCTCCAATTCTACCTTAGACGATTCCGGTGCTGTTCCTCCATCACTTCCCCCCTCAGACTTCCTCATGACTGGCATTAAAATTTCTTCAGCTGATGTATTTTCTGCCATCACTGGCCTCAATATTAACAAGGCATATGGGCCTGATGGAGTCCCTCCTGTTGTCCTCAAAACTGTGCTTCTGTGCTTACACCCTGCCTAGGTAAACTCTTTCGCCTTTGTCTCTCAACTTGTACCTTTCCTTCTTGCTGGAAGTTTGCTCTCATTCAGCCAGTCCCAAAGAAGGGTGACCATTCCCAACCCTCCAACTATCGTCCAATTGCTTTAACATCCTGTGTATCAAAAGTTTTCGAATCAGTTCTTAACAGAAAAATTTTAAAGCACCTTTCCTGTCACAACCTTCTTTCTGATCGTCAGTATGGGTTCCGTCAGGGACGCTCCACTGGCGACCTTCTCACCTACCTTTCAGACTCCTGGTCATCCTCCTTTCGGGACTTTGGCGAAAGCTTTGCCATTGCACTTGACATCTCAAAGGCTTTCAGTCAAGTCTGGCATAAATCTTTGATTTCCAAACTGCCCTCTTACGGTTTCTATCCTTCTATCTGTGCCTTCATCTCTACCTTACTTTCTGGTTGTTCTATAGCTGCTGTTGTAGACGGCCATCGTTCTTCTCCTAGACCTATCAACAGTGGTGTTCCTCAGGGCTCTGTCCTATCACCAACTCTCTTTCTTTTATTCATTAATGACCTTCTAAGCTGTACATCTAACCCTATCCACTCATATGCTGATGATTCCACCCTTCACCTTTCCATTAGATTTCCGCAACGTCCATCTCAGCAGTTACTTCAGCAAACAAGGGATGAGGCTATGGCACACCTAATGTCTGACTTGGCTCATACCTCTGATTGGGGTAAAAATAATCTTGTTATTTTTAATGCATCAAAAACTCAGTTCTTACACTTATCAACCCGACAAAATCTTCCTCAGGATTACCCACTAATGTTTAATAATGTCCAACTCAGTCCTGCATCATCCTTGAACATGCTAGGGATTTCATTCTCTCGGGATTTGTCTTGGAAAGAACATATCACATCTCTTGTGAAATCTGCTTCCAAGAGATTAGGTGTGCTGGGCCGACTCCGAACTTTCTTTACCCCTGCACAGATGTTGACCTTGTACACGGGTTTTATTCGCCCGTGTATGGAGTACAACTCTCATGTGTGGGGAGGCTCCCCACATGCAGTTCTTCTCAATAGGGTGGAGTCAAAGGCTTTTCGTCTCATTAACTCTCCTCCTCTTACTGATTCCCTTCAACCTTTGTCTCTTCGCCGCACTGTTGCTTCTTTATCTCTCTTCTATCGCTACTTCAATGGTCACTGTTCCTCTGAACTGTCTGCTTGCATCCTTCCACCTCTACGATGGGCACGTAGTACCCATCTAGCAACAAACTCTCATCCCTTTTCTGTCCAACTCTCTAATGAAAGAGTTAACTGTTACTTCCAGTCCTTCATTTATGCAACTGGTCAACTCTGGAACTGTCTCCCTCTGTCTGTATTCCCTGCTTCCTATGATCTCCAATTTTTCAAATGCAGTGTGTCCAGGCATCTCAAAATGAATGGATCTTGAATTTGGCTCTCTTTTGTATTGTTTTTACTTTTTCTTGGAAGGAACAGTATGCGGGCCCTGGCCTTTGGTTCCTTTTTCCTTGCATAAAAAAAAAAAAAAGTATTACTAATATGATTAATGAGTACAACATCATTTATCTCTGCAAATCATTGTTTGGCATCCACATAAATGCAGGGCTACTAACCACCGGCCTTAACAGCACTCATATCCCAAAATTTATCATTCATGGTATCATAATATTTCCCATGAAATAAACACAGATACTTGTTTGAGCTACTGCACTTTCCTTGTAGCTATCTGCTATAGAACATTGTGTTTACTTCTGCCAGAGGATGTATGTAATGGTTGGGGATGGCTGACATGGGGCAGGGTTGGTCACTGCTTGATCTAAGTTAAATTGACAGTAAACTTCTCTCTTTTGACATTCTCTGCAGACTGTTCCATGTTTACTACTGGTGGGTGGCTTGCATTTACCCACTGCACACAGCTAGGCCAGATTGATGATGAACTTTTCTCTCTTTGTGTCTCTTGCAGAGCCCCATGTCTGTTGGTGTTGGATGACTTGCACAGTATTTACCTGATTGTACTATACGGGATTTGAGCTAAGCTTGTGTTGTCCCTTCTCATTTCTACAAATATTTATTATCCAAAATAGATTTAAATGCGTGGATGCTCTCTGGTCGCACCATCTCTTCCTCTAAATTATTCCAGTTGTCTATAGTTCTATTTGGAAAACTAAGTTTCTTTACATCACTGAGGCATCAACTCTTCTTCAGCTTGTTCCTCTTGTTCTTCCATTATCTTTCACAGGGAGGTCCTCTCTGTCCACACATTCTATTCCTCTTACTCCTCTAAACATTGCAATCAAATCTCCCCTCTCTCCTTTCACTCTCAGGGTTGGCAATTGTAGCTTTTCCAATCTCTCCTCATAAAACAACTCCCTCAAGCTTGGTGTCAGTTGTGTGGCTATCCTTTGTATTCTTTCTAGCTTGCTGGTATGTTTTTTTGAGTGTAGTGACCATATCACTGCTGCATATTCCATTCTCTGTCTCATCATGGTCACTCTTAACCCGAGGAATCCCATTGACGTATGGGTACATTGCGATTTATTGGTGTTGTGATGAGGAGAGGTAGGCTGAGATGGTTTGGACATGTGGAGAGGATGGGAGATGATAATTGGGTACAGAGGGTGAGAAGTGTTAATATTGGGGGAGGGGTTGACCGAGATAGACATGGGACAGGGTCATTAAGTGTGACTTGAGGGTTAAGGGACTGAACAGGGAGGCTACCAAAGATCGAGCAGCATGGAGAGCTGCCATTAGGTGACCAAGGCCGACGCATGCAAGCATGTTGGAGCCTTCAGAAACGAAACGAAACAAAATGAACACCTATCGACGTACGGGTATGTCGCACAATTGCAAGGGTCATAATGTGCACAATTTTCAAGTTTCATGGGTGATTTTTGGTAGGCATATGTGGCAGACCTTCCTCTACATGATGTCAAGCGGGGATACTGCCTGGCCCTAGCTAACCCCCCTCCCCCCTCCCCCCCACACTGGGCAATTCACCTGTTAGCAGTAAGCTGACCAGTAAAGGTATGTTGCCTCACAGTCTCTCCAATGACGAAATTCACGGTGAAACTGATTCCTGAGGTGGAGGACAAAGAAATAAAGAAGCTAGAGCAAGAAACAAACAGAAATGATGAGGTGGTAATGTCATAAAGGAAGGTGCCATATGTGGATGTGTTTAGTGACTGAACTATGCTTCTATTGCCTATATAAATGTGTGTAAACCAATATAGTCTGTTACTACACATAAATTCGTACCAAATACATAAATAAATACGTAATTGAAAGTGGCCTGAATTAGTTAACCCTTCCATAGCTCGTTTTCATTAGTCAGGTACCCTGAAAAAGAAGGAAAATGTAAGGTTGCATGACACCTGTATCAACATTTTTAAGCACAGGATCGCTATTTCTCAATGAATTTTCGATGTTTCTCACCAAAAGCGAAGGTTTGAGCCAATAAAAAAAAATTCCAAAAATGCTAGGGATTTTGGGGTATCATAGGTTGGAAATCGGCCGGGACATGACGGGTTAACTCTCTCAGGATCTCATCATCCACATAATTAAATGCCTCTCTCATGTTGGTCAGTAACCCATAAGTTCCTCTAGTAATACTGCTATGTGTCTCTGGCGATAGGTTTTCCTGTATAGTCACACCAAGATCCTTTTATTTTCTTGCCTTCCTTATTACTTCATCTCCCATCTTGTACACATACCATGGTCTCTTATCACTGATTCCCATTTCCATCTATCCATCCATCCATTATCCAATCCTATGTCACCCCACAGAAGAGCGTAGGAGCTCAGGGCTAGGCAAGTTGGTCCTGACATTTAAGATGACAATGACCAGCCTCACTCATCCCCGAGTGGCATTACGTGAGCAGTAAACCCAACCGCCCCTTGTATGTAAACCTTCATCGGCTCAATCCGATTGGAGCACCGTAATTACCCACTAAACCACCAGGCGCCAAAATTTGATTATATGGTTACAGTACATGAAATTTATTAGTGCTGAATTCCATTCTCCACATTTGACTTTACTTGTAGAGTTTATCTAGATCATTTTGCAATTCCTTGCTACAGTTTACTCCTTTAATATGTTTGTATGACCCACAAGGTGTAAGGCCCTGGAGCAAGTCTGTATTGATAATAAACTTCCCTTTCTTCTGTCTTCTGCAGAGCTCCATGTTTGCTAGTGGTGGATGATGTGGATGATTTGTGCAGTGGGGCAGTGGGAGGTGGTCGAGATGGTGCTAGGATGACCACCGCTTTGCTCCACCTCCTGGATGGTCTGTCCTCAGCCACTTCACAAGGTAATATTTTGATGCAAGATTTTTCCTTACAATTTTCTTAACCTCTTTATGCATTGTGAATCAGTTCACATCACAAAAATTGCCTCCTGAAGAGGCATAGTGACACAAATTGCATCATAAAAATCGCTTCTTAAATTAGCATTTGGACATGATTTGATTCACAAAAATGATGCAAATTGTGTTACACAATCTGAGAAAAAAAATGAATAAAAAAAGTTGCTCAACTGCCAATCAGGACTCCACCACCTAGGAGAGCATTGCGTACAGAGTAGCTCACCCAGAAACTTATGGCCATATGTCTATCTGTCTATTTATTGCCCGATGCCTTAATCCTTTAAGGGATGGCCACAAACAAATCGCCTCCATGTCACTCTCTCCCATGCCATTTCATTGCCCTGCTCCCAGCTCACACCCCTCTCTCTCATATACTCGTACCTCTCCACTCCATCCCTCCATCTCATCCTTGGCCTCCCCCTCCTTCTCCCCCCCCTCCACATCAATCACATACACTCTCCTCGTCAGGAGCTCACTTTCCATCCCCTCCAGATGGCCTAACCACCTCGGTGTGTTTCTCTTAATGCTTCCTGTCACATTCACATCCACACCACAATGCTCCTTCACTTCTTCATTTGTCAGTCTGTCTCTCCATGTGACTCCACATGCTCCTCATAAATAACTCATTTCCACTGCTCTCACTCTTGACTTCTGTCCGTTCAACAGGGCCCAAGCTTCACTTCCATACGTTAGAGTTGGTATCACAATACTGTCATGTAGTAGCTTTTTCACTTCCATGCTCACTCTCCTGTTTCTTATCACTGCTTTCAAGGAACCAGCAACTTTTCTTCCTTGTTGTACCCTTTCAAGCACTTCACCCTCTAAACTTCCATCCTTACTCATCATACTGCCCAAGTACTTAAATGCACTCACATTTTCCATTTCCTCCTCATCCAACCTCACTGTGCATTCACTGACTTCACTTCTCTTGAAGACCATCACTTTACTCTTCCCTACATTCACCTTTAGATTGCGTTTCTTACACACTCTTCCAAACTCATCTACCAAGCCTTGCAGCTCCCCTTCGTCTTCACTTAACAACACAGTATCATCTGCAAACAACTGTACAGGGAGTTTCCAAACACTGCCCTCTCTCACTAGGGCTGCTCCATCATCCACTGCCCTACCTTGTATCTCTTTTATTACCCCATCCTTATACAGATTGAACAGCTATGGAGACATGACACATCCTTGTTTCAATTCAACCTTCAAATAGAAAAATTCACTCAGTTCAATAACCAGGCGCACTGCAGCCTTAGCACCCTCATACATACTATTCATGGCCTTCAACAACTTCCCATCTGCTCCATATATTCTTCATGGTTAATCCCTTGACAATGATAATTCTTTTTTTTTTTCTTTTTCTTTCTTTATACAAGCAGTCCTCATTATAAGTAAGGGATGTTAAAATGTCACATCCTCTTACGTACTGTATACAGTATTGGGGAAACACGGCAGATCGAGTTCATAGGCGCTGTGAAACTGGATAGGCAATTTTTCTTAAATTTATTGAGGTCTTAATAGCAAAAAAATTTACTTTTCTCAAGGAAGGGAAAAGGGTGTGTAGATCAGATATATGTTCAAAGATGTTTAGTGAAGTATCTAGAGAAGGGAAAGAACGTGTATGCTGCCTTCATGGACTTGGAGAAAGCTTATGACAGAATAGATAGGCAAGGTATGTGGAAGGTATTAAGAATATATAGAGTGGAGGGGAAATTGTTGAGTGCTGTGAAGAGTACGTACGAAGGACCTAGGGCTGCTGTTTGATTGGATGGTGAGCTGAGTGAGTTCTTTGATCTGAATGTGGGACTGAAACAGGGTTGTGTGATGTCTCCATGGCTGTTTAATATATACATGGATGGGGTTGTAAAGGAGGTGCAAGGTAGGGCAGTGGATGTGGGAGTGGCTCTATTGAATGATGGTGAGATGTGGAAGATTCCGGTGTTGTTGTTTGCTGATGATACCGTATTGTTGAATGAAGATGAATGGGAGTTGCAAGGTTTGGTGAATTAATTTGGGACAGTGTGTAAGAAAAGGAATCTGATTGTCAATGTAAACAAGAGTAAAGTTATGGTGTTTGAGAGGAATGAAGTCACAGAATGCACAGTGAGGTTGGATGGTGAGGATATGGAGAATGTGAGTGCATTCAGGTACTTGGGTAGTGTGATGAGTAATGATGGAAGTTTTGTGGATGAAATACTTGAAAGGGTACAACAGGGAAGGAAGGTTGTTGGTTCACTGAAAGTGGTGTTGAGAAATAGGGAGGTGAGTATGGAAGTCAAGAAGTCACTGCATGATAGTATTGTGATCCCTACCCTGACGTATGGAAGCGAGGCATGGTCCTTGCTAGAGGGTAACAAGTCAAGAGTGAGAGCAGTGGAAATGAGTTACTTGAGAGGAGCATGTGGAGTGACATGGAGGGGCAGGTTGACGAATGAAGAAGTGAAGGAACGTTGTGGGGTGGATGTGGATGTGGTTGAGAAGATTAGGAGAAATACACTGAGTTGGTTTGAACATGTGGAGAGAATGGAGAATGAAAGACTGACTAAGAGGGTGTATGCAGGTGGGGTGGAGGGATGGAGAGGGAGGGGAAGACTGGGGATGAGGTGGAGGCATGGAGTTGAGAGGTATATGAGGGAAGGGGGAGGGAGTTGGGGGGAGGGTAGGCAAATGGTGGGTGACAGAGCAACTTGGAGGCGTTTTGTCTGCAGCCACCCTTTGCAGGATTAGGGCGTCGGGCTATAGATAGATAGATAGATCAAGGACTGCCTACTCTCCCATATCATTCTATGTACTGTAGACATTTTTAATCGACTCTTCAAACTGGAGGGTTTACATACAGGCATACCCTGAGATCTGGCGCATCGCTAACCAGCGATTTGCTTGACCAAACAGAAGAAATGGGGGAACATTCCCACAATCTGAATGGCTGCCTAGCTTTGAAATGAGCCCATCTGAATGCTTTTGTGGTAGTGCACGAGGCTGTCCCTGTCATCCCTCCATCCCCCCCCACCCACGGTCGCTCCTCCCTCCCTCACCACACTTAGCACTGCCAGGCACTTCGCTCCTCCCTTGGTTCCAGCCTCATCCATCATCCATCACGAGCATCCTAGCCACTGAAATAGTCCTCCTTTCCCCCACATCTACTTTACTTCAAACCATTTCCACCTACCCCCCCCACCCAAATAACGCACTTTACTTATTATCACACGCCACCACCCTGACGAGCTTCACTTGCCCATTTCCACCCTGACCCACAGGTGAAAAAATCTGTAACAACAACAACAACAACAACAACAGCATGTCTCCCTCCCTGTCCCTCCACCCTCTCCCACCCTCGCTTGTCTCCCGTGTGTTTGTGTGCATGTGTGTGTATTTACCTAGTTGTGATATACAGGAAATGAGCTACGATCATGGGGTCCCGTCTCTGTTTCTCGATGAGTCAGATTTTGCTTTGAACTCGTTTAAGTTTTTAGACTGGAATGATGTCATTGTCCAAGCTATTCCACAGGTCAGTGCATCCTTTGTATATGGAAAACTCTATTTCTTGATATCCTTCAAGCAACTTGGCTTTTTCAGTTTCATTCCATGTCCTCTTGTTACTCTCCCGTCCCATCCAAAAAGATCTTCTCTGTCAATTTTTTCTACTCCCATTATGGTCCTGAACAATGCAATCATGTCGTCCCTCTCTCTCCTTTCTTCTAAGGTAGGCTGATCTATCTTTTCCAGCCTTTCCCTGGATGACAGATCTGCCAGGCTAGGGACCATCTTGGTTGCTGTTCTTTGTAATCTCTTGATC
Organism: Birgus latro; assembly: GCA_018397915.1. Classification (NCBI taxonomy): domain Eukaryota; kingdom Metazoa; phylum Arthropoda; class Malacostraca; order Decapoda; family Coenobitidae; genus Birgus; species Birgus latro. The sequence continues at coordinate 128,789 of JAGKTI010000413.1, forward strand.
TGTTTGTATCTTTCTTTTTGTGTGGGGACCACACTACTGCTGCATATTCAAACCTGGGGTGGATCATGGCCACCATCAGTTTTTTCATCATCTCATCTGTGTAATGAAATGCTACGCATATGGTAGTCAAGCGATTATACATCTCTGTATCTATCATGTTAATGTGTTTTTCAGGTGACAAATTATTGTGGACCAGCACAACCAAGTCCTTCTCTTCTCTCGCTTTTGTGATTAGTTCATTACCCATCATATAATTCAGTGATGGTCTCTTGGTACTTTTATCCATTTCCAATATTTTACATTTTTTTGCGTTGAATTTCATTTCCAACATCCAGCTTCAATCACGAATCCTATCCAGGTCCTCCTGCAGGATTTTACAGTCTTCAGCTTATACTCTCCTCGTGATCTTTGCATCGTCAGCAAGCAGACTTGCTTAATTGTTCATTCGATCTACCATATCGTTTATGTAAATCAGGAACAATACTAGCACCAACACTGAGCCCTGTGGAACTCCACTTGATATTCCCTCCATCCAGATGTCCTGTCTTTTATAACTCTCCTTCTGTCTCACTAGAAGTCTCTCATCCGCTATAAGAGGTTCCCCTTCAGTCCTCATGTGTGTTCCAATTTCCACATTAGTCGCTTGTGGGGTACTTTGTCAAAGGCTTTCTCCAAATCTAAATACACACAATCCACCCAATTATCTCTCTCCTGTAGCACATCTATCACGCTTGAGTAGAAGCTCAACAAGTTGGAAACACATGACATTCCATTTCTGAATCCAAACTGACTTTCTACCAAAATATTCATCTCTTCCAGATATTTTATCCATCTATCTTTCAGGAGTCTCTCACACAATTTCGCAACCATGCTGGTTAGGGACACTGGTCTATAATTCAGTGGTTCTTCCTTGTTTCCTCCCTTAAAGATTGGCACCACATTCGCCCTCTTCCATTCCCGAGGCACTTTTCCCTCTTCCAAGGAGCACACAATTAAATTGTGAATCTTATCCGCCAGTTGTTCTCTGCATTCCTTCAGTACCCAATTAGAGATTCCATCCAGTCCTGGGGCCTTCCTTACATCTTGAGCTCCCAGTAATTTATACACTTCCTGCACTTCCACTTTTATATCTTGTATCACTACATTTCTAATCTCTCCCTCTCCTTCCACAAACTCCCTTTCCTTAGTGAAAACCGACTGGAAACATTTGTTCATTACTTCAGCTTGCATTACTGCATCCTTGTAGACCTCTCCTTCTACTTTCAGTTTGGTGATTCCTTCCCTTTGCTTCAATTTGCCATTAACAAATCTATAAAACAATTTGGGTTCATCCTTACATTTGTCAATTATACCTTTTTCAAAGTTCCTTTCTTCCTCTCTACGTATTCTTGCATATTCATTTCTAGTTCTTTTATATTCTTCCTTTGTTCTGATATTACCTCTCTTTCTCCATTTGTTCCATGCCATGTCCCTCTCTTTTTTCGCTATTATACACCTTCTATTAAACCACACCTTTTTCCTGTTTTCTTTCCCACTTACTCTTGGCACATATTTTTCCACTCCCAAATTGTAGAGGTCTAAAAAGATATCCCACTTCCTCTGTATCTCTCTTGTTTCCCTGAATTTTCTCCAGTCTGCATTTTCAAAAAATTTTCTCAATTCTGCAAAGTTTGTTTTCCCAAAGTTGTATCTTCCTTGCCTATAAAGCTCATCTCTTGGCATCACATTCCCTATTATCATCTGGAACTCAATGACCACATGATCACTTTTTCCTATAGGACACAGATAATTTAATGATTCAATTACATCAGGTTCTTTGGATAGTAGCAAATCTAATCTTGCTGGTGTGTCATCACCTCTGAATCGTGTCTCTTCTTTAACCCACTGTGTCATTACATTATTCATTGCTATATTTAACAATTTAGTGCCCCATGAATCTTCGCTGCCTCCCGAGTCCCATTCCTCCCAGTTCACCTCTTTACAATTAAAGTCATCCATTAGGATTATATTGTTGCTTTCTTCGATCACTTTCTGTAGATAACTAACCATGTCTGACAACATCTCCTGGTATTCATCGTCATTCCATGCTTTCGTCTTAGGGGGAACATATACCACTGCCATTATCTCTCTTACCATTCTCCCCAGTTTCTAATTTCAAGTTTATGGCTTCGGCCCTGCCCTCTGCCATTTCCACAGTATCTACATTTATACTGTCCTTCACTGCTATCATCACTCCTCCTCCCATTTTTTCTTTTCTGTCTCTTCTCCACAATTTGTATTTCCCACCTCCCATATGAATATCAATATCTTCTTTCAATTTAGTCTCTACAAAGCACATAACATCAGGTTCGTGTGCCCTCAAAAAATCATTGATTTCTAATCTCGCCGATATTAGTCCATCAATGTTTGTGTACGCCACTTTCAAACTTTTTTAATCGTTTTTTATACTCTCGTCTCTCCTTCCTTCCGTCGGTACCACTTTCTCAATTTCTTCTTCTCTTTCTCCGTTCGTTGTTCGTTTTTTATCTTTGCTTCCTTTACTAACTCCTTTAATTTAGCTCTTTCCTCTTCATTTGCATCTCTCCTAATCCAAACATTTTTAAACCCCTCTTTCTCTGACAATTTCCACGTTCTACTTATGATTTCATTCACTATTACTTGGGACTTAAACTTTACTTTCATGGGCCTTGCCCCACCATCCTCGTACTTTCCTAACCTAAACACTTCTTCAGTCTCTTCTTGGGCTTCATTGTTTCCTTCCATAACCACTGCTATTATTTCTTTAGCCTTGCTCAGTTCCACTCTCTTTCAGATCTTACTGTCATTCGTTTTTCTTTTATTCCTGAAATTATCACACATTTTTTCTTGTCTGCTACATCCCTGACCAAAGATTCTCTACTTCTTAGTACTCTAACTACTTCCTTCTCCACTTTTTCCTTACTTTGTTGTTCTATGATTTCCTTCAAATTTACATTTCCTTCCTCCTGTATTTTCTTCCACCCCTTATGTTGCTCCTTGATTTCCTGAATATGCTCATCTTGCCTCCTCGATTTTGATTCATATTCATCTAGTTTACTTTTTATTCTGTCCCTTTCTTCTTCCAACTTCTTATTCTCCCTCTTCAGCTGTTTTATTTCATTTGATGCGGATTCGTTTTTCGCCTTTAATTCTGTAACTTCTTTTTCTTGTTCCTCACTACGTGTGCTAACTTTTTCCAGCCTATTCTGTAGAACTTTGATCTCTCTTTCTTGCTCTATGGTCCGTTCCTGCAGCTGCTTAATTACTTCCCATACATTTTTTAACTCCTGGACATTCCTCTCCGCCGTTTTCTCTACTCCTGCTACTCTTGTTTCTTGCAGCTTATCACTTCCTTTGCCTACATTTAGTTCGGAGAAGCCCACAAATTCCCCCTCGTCAGTTGTAAACAATCTTCCGTCTCTCTCCGCCATGATACAACCATATGGAAACTTTCTTTTTCACTTTGTCTTGTATTTTTAGGGCCGAAACTTGCGTTTTTAAAAACTAATATCCGACGGGACCACCACTCACGCATTCAACCACATAATCACAATAGCCTATCTCCTTTTCGCTGCTAGTTCTGCGATTATTTCCTCTCGATCCAGGAGCAGCTCCGTCTCTCTCCCTCTACGACCGTGTGTGTGTGTGTATGTGTGTGAGTGAGGGAGAGTGAGTGAGTGTAAGAGTGAGTGAGTGAGAGAGAGAGAGAGAGAGTGTGAGTGAGTGAGTGAGTGAGACTGGGGGAGGGGATAGTAGGGCAGTTTGGCTTTCATGTCTCCCTCCTCCACCCCTGTTTGTCTCCCTTTCCATCCCCCCATCCTCTCTCACCCCCACTTGTCTCCCTTCCCCACTTCCACTTGTCTCCTTCCCCATCCCCCTGCCAACCTCTGCCCCTGCTTGTCTTCCTCCCCATCTACCCACCCTCCCCTGCCCCCACATGTCTCCCTTCCCCACCCCAGCTTATCTCCCTCTTGTCCCCATCTACTCTCCCCCACCCCTGCATGTCTCCCTCCTTGTCCCCCCCACCCTTCCCCACCCCCACTTGGTGCACTGCCAGCTGCCTGCCTGACTCACAGTTGTCCTGAAGCATTTCAGCACCGCACATCCCATCACCTTGCCTTCCTGCGTGTGATGTTTGATGTCTCATTTTTTAGCAATAGTATTGTTTATGAGGATAAAAACGTTACCTGTGGTGTTTCTGTCAGTCTCTTTTGGTTGAGTAAGGTATATGAGAGTTTGGGTTTGGTGGTTGAGTAAGATATATAAGAGTTTGGGTTTGGGTCTGGAGTGCATCTCTCACTTTTCTTCAAAATCGTATGGGGAAAATTGCTTCGATATCTGACATACTCGCTAACCAAGCACTCCCACTGGTACACAACTCTGCCAGATGTCGGGGTAGGCCTTTCAGACTTTATTAATCTGTCGAATGTAAGAATTTTTTCCTGAGGTCAGTAAAACCATCAGGAGGTGGTAATAAGTATAATAATATTAATAAGAATAATCTATCTATCTATCTATCATCCAGTCCTTTGTTGCCCCCTGAGGAGCATAGGTGCCAGGGGCTAGGCAAGTTCGTCCTAACATTTAAGATGAGAGTGACCAGCCTCACTCATCCCTGAGTGGCACTACATGACTCCCCTTGGGTATAAACCTACACAGGCTCAGTCCGACTAGAATGCCTTAACCCAGGGGCGGCTCTAGCAATTTTGGCGCCTTAGGCGAGATTAGGATTTGATGCCCCTCTCCCCACCCACCAACATCACCACAGGTCCATGGTCCACCACATTGCTTCACCATTACTGCCTCATCACCTTATCCTTATGGTTCACTTATTCTACAGTAATGCATTGATAACAAACGTCAGACACCACGATGGAACATTTATTCTATCTATCTATCTATTGCCAGATGCCTCAATCCCGCACGGGGTGGCCACAAAAAAATCGCTTCCATGTCGCTCTGTCCCCCGCCGTTTCACTACCCTGCTCCCAACTCACACCCCCCTCTCTCATGTACCTCTCCACTCCATCCCTCCATCTCATCCTCGGCCTCCCCCTCCCTCTCCCCCCTCCACTTCACTCACATACACTCTCTTCGTCCATCTTTCACTCTCCATCCTCTCCACATGCCCAAACAACCTTAACGTGTTTCTGCTAACGCTTCCCATCACGTCCTCAACCACACCACAATGCTCCTTCACTTCCTCATTTGTTAGTCTGTCTCTCCATGTGACTCCACATGCTTCTCTCAAATAACTCATTTCCACTGCTCTCACTCTTGACTTCTGTCTTTCCAACAGGGTCCATGCTTCACTTCCATATGTTAAAGTTGGTATCACAATACTGTCATGTAACAACTTTTTCACTTCCATGCTGGCCTCCCTGTTTCTTATCACTGCTTTCAACGAACCAGCAACCTTCCTTCCCTGCTGCATCTTTTCAACCACTTCACCCTCCAGACTTCCATCCTTACTCATCACACTACCGAAGTACTTAAATGCACTCACATTCTCCATATCCTCCCCATCCAATCTCACTGTACATTCACTGGCTTCACTTCTCTTGAAGACCATCACTTTACTCTTCCCTACATTCACCTTTAGATTCCGTTTCTTACACACTCTCCCAGACTCATCTACCAAGCCTTGCAGCTTCCCTTTGTCTTCGCTCATTAACACAGTATCATCTGCAAACAACAGTACAGGGAGTTTCCAAACACTGCCCTCTCTCACTAGGGCCGCTTCAACATCCACTACCTGACCTTGTATCTCTTTTATAACCCCATCCATGTACGGATTGAACAATCATGGAGACATGACACATCCTTGTTTCAATTCAGCTTTCAAATGGAAAAATTCACTCAGTTCAATAACCAGGTGCACCGCATACATACTCTTCACTGCCTTCAACAACTTCCCATCCACTCCATATATTCTTAATACTTTCCACAATCCTTGTCTATCCACCCTGTCATATTCTTTCTCCAGATCCATGAAGGCTACATACAACTTCTTTCCCTTCTCTAGAAACTTTTCCGCTAAGGATCTAAGAATGAATATCTGGTCTACACAACCTCTTCCCTTCCTAAAACCTCCCTGTTCTTCTCCGACTAATTCCTCTGTTATTTCCCTAACTCTGTCAATAAGTAGTATCCTTATACAGTAAGACCTCACTATATCGGACTAATTGGGCCCCAAGGCAGTCCGAAAAATGCGAAATTCTGATAAAAGCGACATCCGAACTTATCCCTGCTAATCCGGACTTTTTCCGATATATTAGACATTAGTCCGGATTGCATCAGTGGTTTTCACCACCATTCCATTGCAGTATTGTACTGTATTATACCTTCACTACATTAATCAAATGACATAATGATACTGTATTGTGCACTGAAAAACATGTCTTTTACTTGTCTTATTGTGGTGAACATAGCTGAAGTGGTCAGGCAGTCCAGACTGCATTCTGGCTTTATCGGACTTTTTCCGATATATAGGCGTTTAGTCCGGTAGCTCCTCCAGTCCGATAAAGGCGAATTCCGGTCTATTGAAGTCCGTTATATCGAGGTTTTACTGTATATACTTTTCCTATTACAATGAGAAGGCAAATGCCCCTATGATTACCACACACTGCTTTTTCCCCTTTTCCTTTGTACAGAGGAATAATTATACCTGACTTCCAATCCTTCGGGACTCTACCTTCCTCCCAGGCCTGTCTGCACACCTTCCACATCCATTCTATCTCTCCCTCATACTTCAGCATTTCACCACACACTCCATCAATTCCTGGGGCTTTCCCCATTTTAACTTTCTTCATTGCTTCCACCACTTCCATCCTACTGACTTCTTCCTCTCTTCTCACAACCCTCCTTCTCCCTGCCATTTATTATTTTTATTAAATAAAAGAGAAAACAATATATTTTTCCATGCATAAAGATGTGGAAGCATGCATGGAAAAGTTTGAAAGGAATGAGAGTGGTTTTGATTGGAGATATGAATGGAAAAGTAGGGAATGTGAAAGTGGATGGAGTAGTTGCTGAGTGGGGTGTGCCTGCAGAGATGGATGAGAATGGCAGTGCTTTAGTGGACATTTGTGCCGGGAGGGGGTTGGTGATAGCTAATACCCTCTTCAGGCACAAAATGATACATAGGTATACACGGTGAGTGATGAGAATGGTGGGTGGTGAACTGAATGAATGGAAGGAAATGATTGATTATGTGTGTATGGATGAAAGGATGAGAAGGTGTGTAATGGATGCAAGAGTATATAGAGGTTGGGGGAGTGGACTTTCGGACTACCACTTGGTGGTGGACTGAATGAAGGAGGGCAACGATTGATTATGTGTGTAAGGATGAAAGGATGAGAAGGTGTGTAATGAATGCAAGAGTATATAGAGATTGGGGGAGTGGACTTTCAGACCACCACTTAGTGGTGGTCAGAATCAAAGTCCAAATGAAATGTAGAAAAAGAAGAAGGGAAGGACAAGAGGAAGTAGTTCTTACAAGGAGGGTGGAAAAGTTACAAGAGGATGGAAAAAAGGCAGAATATAGGAGGGAAGTGGAGGAGCGATTGGGTAAATATAGATTGGAGCAGATGGGGGATGTAGAAGGTGTGTGCAAGATATTCACAGAAGAAATCTGTCCAGCATGTGAGGTGGTGTGTGGGCTGAAGAGAAGACGAAAGGGGGTGCAGGGAACAGCATGTTGGACTGAAGAGGTGAGAGAGGCTGTGGCACAAATTAAGAAAGAATATAGTGAGTGGATGAGAAACAGGGGCTTTGAAGAAGTTGAGAGACAGAAGAGAGTGTTATATGTAGAGAGGAAGAGAGAGATGAAAAGATTAGTTAGAGAAAGGAGAGTGGTTGAGGAATTTGGAAAGAATTTGAGTGTAAAGTGGAGGGAATGTAAGAAAATGTTCTGGAAAGAGGTAAAGAGAGTTAGACAGGGTGTCAAAGAAGTTAGTTGTGGAGTGAAAGATAAAAATAGTAGATTACTAATAATAGTAGATTGCTAGTTGAGAAGGGAGAAAAAGTGAGCAGATGGAGAGAACACTTTAATGAATTGTTGGACATAGAGAATGAAAGTAATGCAAATGTAAGTGGCTGTGGAATGGCTGGGAGAAGGAGGGATGTGAGAAGAGAGGAAGAAATCAGCAGGATGGAAGTTGTTGAAGCAATGAAGAAAGTTAAAATGAGGAAAGCCCCAGGAATTGATGGAGTGTGTGGTGAATTGCTGAAGTATAGAGGAGAGATAGAATGGGTGTGGAAAGTGTGCAGACTGGCCTGGGAGGAAGTTAGAGTCCCGGAGGATTGGAAGTCAGGTATAATTATTCCCTTGTACAAAGGAAAAGGGGCATTTTTCGTCTTAGTGTAATAGGAAAAGTATGTGGTAGGATACTTATTTACAGTTAGGGAAATAACAGAGGAATTAGTTGGAGAAGAACAGGGAGGTTTTAGGAAGGGAAGAGGTTGTGTAGATCAGATATTCATTCTTAGATCTTTAGTGAAAAGTTTCTAGAAAAGGGAAAGAAGTTGTATGCAACTTTCATGGATTTGGAGAAAGCATATGATAGGGTGGATAGACAAGGATTTGGAAAGTATTAAGAATATATGGAGTAGATGGGAAGTTGTTGAAGGCCGTGAAGAGTATGTATGAGGGTGCTAAGGCTGCAGTGTGTCTGGATAGTTAACTGAGTGAATTTTTCCATTTGAAGTTTGGATTGAAACAAGGATGTATCATGTCTCCATGATTGTTCAGTCTGTATATGGATGGGGTTATAAAAGAGATACAAGGTAGGGCAGTTCATGTTGGAGCCGCCAGTGAGGGAGGGTAGTGTTTGGAAACTTCCTGTACTGTTGTTTGCAGATGATACTGTGTTGTTAAGTGAAGACGAAGGGAGCTGCAAGGCTTGGTGGATGAGTTTGGGAGAGTGTATAAGAAACAGAATCTAAAGGTGAATGTAGGGAAGAGTAAAGTGATGGTCTTTGAGAGAAGTGAAGTCAGTGAATGTACAGTGAGACTGGATGAGGAGGAAATGGAAAATGTGAATGTGTTTAAGTACTTGGCTAGTGTGATGAGTGTGGATGGAAGTTTAGAGGGTGAAGTGCTTGAAAGGGTACAACAGGGAAGAATGGTTGCTGGTTCCTTGATAAGAAACAGGGAAGTGAGCATGAATGTGAAAAAGCTAGTACAAGACAGTATTTAGATACCAGCTCTAACATATGGAAATGAAGCTTGGACCTTGTTGGAAGGACAGAAGTCAAGAGTGAAAGCAGTAGAAATGAGTTATTTGAGAGGAGCATGTATCCCTGACCGCCTTGGAGAGAGTTCCAACATACTTGACCTTTTCCTAACAACTAATCCTTCTGCTTACACTGTTAATCTTTTCTCTCCGTTGGGCTCCTCTGATCATAACCTTATTACCTTAACCTGTCCTATCGCTCCAGTACGGCCTGTGGACCCTCCAAAGAAACGCCACCTGTGGCACTTTGGAGCTGCAGATTGGGAGGCCCTCAGGCAGTACTTCTTTGATTTTCCTTGGAATGATTATTGCTTCCATGGCCAGGAGCCATCTGAGTGTGCCTTGCACATTACGGAGGTTATTCTCTCGTGCATGGAAGCATACATTCCTTTCTCTTATCCTCTGACTAATGCAAGAAAGCCTTGGTTTAATCACGCTTGTTCTAATGCTCTCCACAACAAGGAGAGGGCCTATAAGAGGTACCGGAGCCAACCCACCCCTGAATCATATCTTTTATATATTTCTGCCCGGAATCGTGCTAAGTCTATTCTTCGCTCTGCTAAGAATAATTTCATCCTTGCTAAATGTTCTCAACTCTCCAACTCGAATTCTTCTCGCTCCTTCTGGCACCTTGCCAAAAACCTTTCTAACAACTTTACCTCATCGTCCTTCCCTCCTCTTTTCTACTCTGATTGCTCTGTAGCTATTTCTTCTACTGATAAAGCAGATCTCTTCGCTCAGACTTTCTCCTCCAATTCCACCTTAGACGATTCCGGTGCTATTCCTCCATCACTTCCCCCCTCTGACTTCCTCTTGACTGACATTAAAATTTCTTCAGCTGATGTATTTTCTACCATCACTGGCCTCAATACTAACAAGGCATATGGTCCTGATGGAGTCCCTCCTGTTGTCCTCAAAAACTGTGTTTCTGTGGTTACACCCTGCCTAGGTAAACTCTTTCACCTTTGCCTATCAACTTGTACCTTTCCTTCTTGCTGGAAGTTTGCTTTCATTCAGCCAGTCCCATAGAAGGGTGACCATTCCCAACCCTCTAACTATCGTCCAATTGCTTTAACATCCTGTGTCTCAAAAGTTTTCGAGTCAATTCTTAACAGAAAAATTTTAAAGCATCTTTCCTGTCACAACCTTCTTTCTGATCGTCAGTATGGGTTCCGTCAGGGATGCTCCACTGGCGATATTCTCACCTACCTTTCAGACTCTTGGTCATCCTCCTTTTGGGACTTTGGTGAAAGCTTTGCCATTGCACTTGACATCTCAAAGGCTTTTGATCGAGTCTGGCATAAATCTTTAATTTCCAAACTGCCCTCCTACGATTTCTATCCTTCTATCTGTACCTTCATCTCTAGCTTCCTTTCTGGTCGTTCTATAGCCGCTGTTGTAGACGGCCATCGTTCTTCTCCTAGACCTATCAACAGTGGTGTTCCTCAG
>JAGKTI010000414.1:20210-34191 GCA_018397915.1 Birgus latro
AGTTTCCAAACACTGCCCTCTCTCACTAGGGCCGCTCCAACATCCACTGCCCGACCTTGTATCTCTTTTATAACCCCATCCATATACAGATTGAACAACCATGGAGACATGACACATCCTTGTTTCAATCCAACCTTCAAATGGAAAGATTCACTCAGTTTGCCATCCACACGCACTGCAGCCTTAGCACCCTCATACATACTCTTCACTGCCTTCAACAACTTCCCATCCACTCCATATATTCTTAATACCTTCCACAAACCTTGTCTATCCACCCTGTCATATGCTTTCTCCAGATCCATGAAGGCTGCATACAACTTCTTGCCCTTCTCTAGAAACTTTTCCACTAAGGATCTAAGAATGAATATCTGGTCTACACAACCTCTTCCCTTCCTAAAACCTCCTTGTTCTTCTCCAACTAATTCCTCAGTAATTTCCCTAACTCTGTCAATAAGTATCCGACCATATATTTTTCCTATTACACTGAGAAGGCAAATGCCCCTATGATTACCACACACTGCATTTTCCCCTTTTCCTTTGTACAGAGGAATAATTATACCTGACTTCCAATCCTCCGGGACTCTACCCTCCTCCCAAGCCAATCTGCACACCTTCCACATCCATTCTATTACTATCTCTCCCCCATGCTTCAGCATTTCACCACACACTCCATCAATTCCTGGGGCTTTCCCCATTTTAACTTTTTTCATTGCTTCCACCACTTCCATCCTGGTGATTTCTTCCTCTTTTCCCACAACCCTCCTTCTCCCTGCCATTCCCCAGCCACTTATACTTGCATTACTTTCATTCTCTATGCTCAACAGTTCATTAAAGTGTTCTCTCCATCTGCTATGAGACGAAAAGCCTTTGACTCCACCCTATTGAAAAGAACTGTATGTGGAGAGCCTCCCCACACGTGAGAGTTGTACTCCATACAGGGGCGAATAAAACCAGTGTACAAGGTCACCAACTGTGCAGGGGTAAAGAAAGTTCGGAGTCGGCTTAGAACACCAGATCTCTCGGAAGCAGATTTCACAAGAGATGTAATATGTTCTTTCCATGACAAAAACGAGAGAATGAAACCCCGAGCAAGTTCAAGGATGACACAGGACTGAGCTGGGCATTATTAAACTTTAGTGGGTAATCCTGAGGAAGATTTTGTCGGGTTGATAAGTGTAAGAACTGAGTCTTTGATGCATTAAAAACAACAAGATTATTTTACACCAATCAGAGATACGTGCCAAGTCAGACATTAGGTGGACCATAGCCTCATCCCTTGTTTGTTGAAGCAATTGCTGAGATGGCCGCTGTGGAAACCGAATGGAAAGGTGAAGGGTGGAATCATCAGCATATGAGTGGATAGTGTTAGATGTACAGCTTAGAAGGTCATTGATGAATAAAAGGAAGAGAGTTGGTGATAGGACAGAGTCCTGAGGAACACCACTGTTGATAGATCTAGGAGAAGAACGATGGCCGTCAACAACGGCGGCTATAGAACGACCAGAAAGGAAGCTAGAGATGAAGGCACAGATAGAAAGACAAAAACCGTAGGAGGGCAGTTTGGAAATTAAAGATTTATACCAGACTCGATCGAAAGCCTTTGAGATGTCAAGTGAAATAGCAAAGCTTTCGCCAAAGTCCCGTAAGGAGGATGACCAGGAGTCTGAAAGGTAGGTGAGAAGATTGCCACTGGAGCGTCCCTGACGGAACCCATACTGACGATCAGAAAGAAGGTTATGACAGGAAAGATGCCTTAAGATTTTTCTGTTAAGAATTGACTGGAAAACTTTAGAAACACAGGATGTTAAAGCAATTGGACGATAGTTAGAGGGTTGGGAATGGTCACCCTTCTTTGGGACTGGCTGAATGAGAGCAAACTTCCAGCAAGAAGGAAAGGTACAAGTTGACAGACAAAGGCGAAAGAGTTTACCTAGGCAGGGTGTAAGCACAGAAGCACAGTTCTTGAGGACAACAGGAGGGACTCCATCAGGCCCATATGCCTTGTTAGTACTGAGGCCAGTGATGGCAGAAAATACATCAGCTGAAGAAATTTTAATGTCAGACATGAGGAAGTCAGAGGGGGGGGGAAGTGATGGAAGAACAGCACCAGAATCGTCTAAGGTGGAATTGGAGGAGAAAGTCTGAGCGAAAGAGATCTGCTTTATCAGTAGAAGAAATAGCTACAGAGCCATCAGAGTAGAAAAGAGGAGGGAAGGATGATGAAGTAAAGTTGTTAGAAAGGTTTTTGGCAAGGTGCCAGAAGGAGCGAGAAGAATTCGAGTTGGAGAGTTGAGAACATTTAGCATGGATGAAATTATTTTTAGCAGAGCGAAGAACAGACTTAGCACGATTCCGGGCAGAAATATAAAAAAGATGTGATTCAGGGGTAAGTTGGCTCCGATACCTTTTATAGGCCCACTCCTTGTTGCGGACAGCATTAGAACAAGCGTGATTAAACCAAGGCTTTCTAGCATTAGTCAGAGGATATGAGAAAGGAATGTATGCTTCCATGCCCGAGAGAATAACCCCCGTAATGCGCAAGGCACACTCAGATGGCTCTCGGCCATGGAAGCAATAATCATTCCAAGGAAAATCAAAGAAGTACTGCCTGAGGGCCTCCCAATCCGCAGCTCCAAAGTGCCACAGACGACGTTTCATTGGAGGGTCCACAAGCCGTACCGGAGCGATAGGACAGGTTAAGGTAATAAGGTTATGATCGGAGGAGCCCAACGGAGAGAAAAGATTAACAGTGCAAGCAGAAGGATTAGTTGTTAGGAAGAGGTCAAGTATGTTGGAACTCTCTCCAAGGCGGTCAGGGATACGGGTAGGGTGCTGTACAAGCTGCTCTAGGTCATTGAGGATAGAAAAGATGTAGGCTTGTTCACAAGGTGGATCAGTGAAAGGAGAGGAGAGCCAAAGGTGGTGGTGAACATTGAAATCTCCTAGAATGGAGATTTCAGAGAAAGGAGAAGTGGATAGAATGTGTTCCATCGTAGAAGTAAGATAGTCAGTAGAATTAGGAGATAAGTAAACAGCACAGATATATTTAGCCAGAGAATAACAGAACAGCCGAAGCCAGAGAGTAGAAAATTCAGAAGAATCAAGTTCAGGAACACGAGAGCAAGATAGATTGTTGTGTACATATACACAACAGCCACTTTTGGCTTTGAAATGAGAATAGAGAAAGTAGGAGGATACAGAAAAGGGTTTGCTGTCAGTTGCCTCAGACAGCTGAGTTTCAGTGAGGAAGAGAAGGTGAGGTTTAGAGGAGGAGAGGTGGTGCTCAACAGAGCGAAAGTTAGAGGAAAGGCCGCGAATGTTGCAGAAATGAAGAAGGAGTGAGTCAGACAGTGGTTCCAGGCAGCTTCGAGGGTCGTCACCAGGAGAGGGGCGGATGGTGGGGGCACTTATGGTCCCCCTCCCCTGGGGACTCGGAGGGATGGTGTGTGGTCGCCATTTTTGTAAAATTTTGAAAAGGAAGTGTAGTGTGTATCGCGCATGTAGTTTGGTGTTGACAGTTAGAGAAACTTGCATTGGAGAGCATGCTGGCCTACTCTCTGTGTTACTGAGACACTGAAAAGTTCAGCAAAGGGGGATGGTCGGGAGCTAGTCCCGAGGGCTGATGAAACGGGAGCTCCAGCTCTCCCTGTCCTCAGTTTTCCATTCATCTTGGGAATACGGAATTGTTGGTGGTGTAAGCAGCATCTAGCCTCTTTCTACGAAATTTTTGGTGGTGTATGCAGCATCTAGCCTCTTTCTACGGAATTTTTGGTGGTGTAAGCAGCATCTAGCCTCTTTCTACGGAATTTTTGGTGGTGTAAGCAGCAACTAGCCTCTTTCCACGGAATTTTTAGTGGTGTAAGCAGCATCTAGTCTCTTTCTACGGAATTTTTGGTGATGTAAGCAGCGTTTAGCCTCTTTCTGCGGAATCTCTGGTGGTGTAAAGAACATCTAGCCCTCAGAACTCGTTACACTGTGGGATGAAAATGACACAATATGAAGATTTATTGCAGGCTAGAGCACTGTATCCAACCTACCCTATAGACTGGGTCCTTTAAATTCACATCCCGAAAGAACTCAGTCTTGCTCGAGACCAACCAAGTGGCTGGTTAAAGTAGTTATGACATGGTGCTTGAAGTCCGCTCATGTGCATTCAGAATTGGACTCCCATGGGAGATGAGGATAGAAAACTTGGTGCGGACTGCAGAGAATGAAAGGGAGGAGGAAAGATTTGGAAAGTGGAGAGATGGTTTGGGGCATAAAGGCTTAAGCTTAAATTAAGGCAGATAAAACAAGTGATGATATCTAGGGCTGGTGGCAATACTGTCAAAGAAGAGGGAGAGTGGCCATGTGCGGTTTGCCATAAGGGTGTGGGAAGTAATTCCATCTTGTGCAGTATTTGTGATATGTGGATGCACAAGAGATATGGTAGACTTAGAATGCTGATTGCGTGTGTGCGATGTGTCGGGCGAGAGAGCACGTCAAAATTGACAGGTGTGAAAAGATTGATCTTGCTGATGAGTCTCTTGAGTGTATGGAAGAATTTTGTTACTTGGGAGACATGTTATGTGCTGAAGGAGGGGCTGCAATAGCTCTGTTGCTAGGGTGGTGAGCGGCTGGAAGAAATTCAGGGAGTCGTTGCCTCTCCTGACATTGAGAGGGCTCTCTTTCCGTGCTAAGGGATCTTTGTATGCGGCGTGTGTTAGAAGTGTAATGCAGTATGGTAGTGAGACCTGGGCAATAAAGGAAGAGGATTTTCGTAGGCTCGAACGTACAGATATGACAGTGATTAGGTGGACGTGTAGTGCGTCCTTGAATGCGACGCCTAGGTGGGGGGAGAGGGGCTAGGTTTACGATTGAAGAGTTGAGAAGAAGGATAGGACTGGAGTGTATTGGTGCTGTGATGAGGAGGGGTAGATTAAGATGGTTTGGGTATGTTGAGAGGATGGGTGATGGCAGCTGGGTGCAGAAAGGAGAAGTGTGAACGTAAGGGGTATTATTGCGAGAGGCAAACCCAAAAGGACCCGAGACGAGGTCGTAAAGTGTGACCTCAGGGATATGGGACTGAATAGGAAGGCTTTCAGAGATCGAGCAGTATGGAGAGCCGCCACTGAGTGACCAAAGGCAAAGCATGACAGAATGTTGAGGCTTTTATAAACGAAACGAACGGACGAACGAACGATGATGATGATAATGATGAGGAGAAGGAGCAGGATAAATAGGGGCAGGAGGAACAGCAGGAGAAGTAGGGGCAGGAGGAGAAGGAGCAGGAGAAATAGGGTCAGGAGGAAGAGCAGGAGAAGTAGAAGTTGGAGGAGGAGGAGGAGGAGGAGCAACAACAGCAGAAGCAGCAGGAGGCGGAGGAGCAGCAGCAATAGCAGAAGCAGCAGGAGGAGGAGGAGGAGCAGCAATAGCAGAAGAAGCAGGAGGAAGTCCTAATTTTACTTTCTCTTTCATCGTATCATCACTTTCCCATTTATACGAGTATAAAACATGACGACGACGACGATGATGAGGATGTCCTGCTTCTAACCTCTCCCCTGTCATCATTTTGCCATCATCGACAATATAAGAATGATTATCATCATCATGACCATGTCCCACTTATACTTCCCACTTTTCCTCACCAATTTCCATCATCTGAAACATGATGATGATGATGATGTCTAACTTACCAATATTCCTTTATTTTCACTCTTCTACCATCTTTGATAGATGATGATGATGGCCATGATGTCCCACTTCTACCTTCCGATTTCCTGTTATCACTTTTCCATCTTCTAAGATATGATGACAATGATATGTTCCATTTTTGCCTTCCACTTCCTTCATCTTTACCTTGCCATTATCTTTCCGCAACCCAAATGATCTCTTTTGTACCGACAAAATGCCATGTTTCAAATTACCATGGTACAGTGTATAGAAACCCACAAGCGAAGTTGCCCTGGTTTACATTATTAGTTTACTGTATTTTGATTCTCACGAGCACGACAGTCATTTCATTAAAACGGAACATGATACACATCGTACTCCAAGATGATTACTGACCTATAGCTCAGCGCTAAGTTAAACAGTGAGTTCACTGTAGACTTATTAATTCACGTGTAATACAACAGCCCCGTGATCGCAGTAGTGCGCACCTCAACATCCATGAGTTATAGGAAAAGTTATCATACGGCAGGACGCTGGTGATGTGTTTGGCAGCGCTGCCAGACACCACTACTATTTAGACGGCACCCTTTCCCCCTCGGAGTCAGTTGACAGATTCTACTCGCGAGTTGGGTGTGTGAATCTTGGTGTTAAAGGAATCTCTGTTAAACACCAATACTCCATAATGTAAGTGCAAGATGGACTTTCGTTATCGAGAATACATTTTCAAAGAATCATCAACAAATTTAACTATCATGTGTATTGCACCAGGGCCTCTTTAAAATAGAAAAGCGTATGGGATTCATATGTTTTCAGTTTACGGTTTCTACCTTTAAAGAATCGAATATGACCAGTCAACTGTTATGGTTATTCAAAATTACCGTAGAAAACAAAATTATGTCCTGCCCTCGGAGACGAGAGAGATGAGGGAGAAAAAAGAAAGGTGGGACTGTGAGCATTGTAGGACCAGCTCGGCATGTGATACTCTCGGTCCAACGGAGGCTATTGATTTCCACAAATTCGTCCTCCTCAGCTACCACGGAGCCCATTGAGTGATTGTATGAAGAGCTGGCGAATAGTCTAGGGTAATGGTGTGTGATGACAACGCTTGCTGCTTAATAGATACGGGTATCTGCTTGTCACACTTGAGCAGGAATAATGATCTCAAATTCAGGGAACTACCGTATATGAACTGCTGCAGTGTTAGAACAAAAGAAATGATAACCTGGGAACAACACCTAAATATTTTCCAAAATTCCTATATGCATCCTAGATGAACTAAGTTTTCTAGGGATGTGCATAACTTTTTTTTTTTCAGAAAACTATTTTATACTAATACCATCACCTAAAATCAACCTGTCATGTTATCTGCCATCCCCCAGCAAATACAAAGTGCGTGCGGTAGGGCTGTTAGATAATATTTATTTGGTGAATTAGTTTTAATAGTTATAATGATTATATCGTTTTCATTCGATAGACCACGAAGTAGTGAACATAGTTTTATATAACGGGTGAATTAATGGTTCATAGGCCTGATGATTCAGGTATGACCACCGGTAGCCCAGAGTAGTTTGAAATCGCCGGCGACATATTAGCGGCCAGAAAATAAACATCGACTGGTAATAGTAGTGCTGGCATCATGCATGCAGATTTGTCTTGGAAAGTACAACTGGCTCCGAATCACCGATATTTTCATATATGTAATTTGATAGACTACTTCATCCATCCGCAGTTGTATGGATGCATTGTCACTCCCATGTACAACGAACAGAATTTGCCAGTATTTCACTTTTCACTTAACTCTTCTGGCTGTTATATATATGCAGAGAGAGGCTTGGTAGCCTATGATTCTACGGCCATAGATGATCCTATGTGTCATTTTAGGAAGCATACAGACGCACCCAAAGTATTACGCAGACGACTGGAACAGTAGGGAAATTTATGTCCCCGACTGGGGCCAACAAAGCACCAAGTGGGTCCCAGTCTGACATGGTTGTCCAGTAGCGGTCACACTATAGTACAGGCGCACTCAGTCACACCCCACCGGTTGACTCAGAGGCATCTCCTTGTGGTTGGGGTAGTGACGGGATGAGAGGTCGTATTTGTAACATCCCAATCTATTTACAAAATAAACAAGTCTCCCTAACAGTTGACACATTGCAGATCATTTTGTTTATTCTTTATTAAATATTCTTCATATCAGACTGCAATGTTTGGTAATTGAAAAAAAAAAAATGCATTCATTCTTATACACAACTTAGAATTAGGAGAGTTTGTAAATGTGGTCCGAGATCACAAGGTTTTGCTGGCTTATAAACACAGCAGGAGTCGGAGAGACGTGGGGTAGTGATATTTACCACCATAATGGGCCCTGTATTGTGTTTGGAGGTTTCTGAACGGCAGCGGTCTATACTGCTTCTTATCGCCCTCCTTTAGAAGGTGGACCAGTAATGTTTTTGCCTGTGTATGTGTGTGTGTGTTCCCATTATGTCATGAAGGGCTTGAGCTATCAACATGAAACCTTCAGGGTGTCAAGATATGGTCAAAATCTTGGCCGAGTTGGAAAATGGGAACTTGGGGTCAAGGTCAGGGTCACCAAAATGGTTGCCAGAGGTCAACTATACTCCATTACACCGAGTCTGGCACAGTCTCAGATGTCCTCAGCGTCTGTAGCGTTGATGTAAATCCTCTGTACTAGGTAAACCTCTATGTATTACCTTGAGAACCAGTATATAAAGGCAGTACAAAAAGGTATATCCAGTACGGAGGACCTTTATCAGTGCTACAGGTGTTGACGACATCACTGATGGTGCCAGACTCGGTGAAATGGAGTATAGTTTTTATCACCCACCTTTAACACCATTATATCTCATGAACGGCTTGGTCTATCAACATGAAACCTTCAGGGTATGGAGAGATAGTCAAAATCTTGTACTTGACCAACAGCATATTCTGTCGGGCGATAAGGCTAGCATTCGGCTCCCGAATGCTTATCTTTCATTAAACCTTAGCAACCGCTTCTGTGGTACTGATGTAGTATTAAAAGGATTTAAATATTATGCAAGCGAATATTAAAATGTAACCTGCAGAAGTCGCCAAGAAAAGGATGTAATACCAACAACAATACTGATCCATCCCACAGTGCAGCTGTGTTGATCGGCCCACATGTACAGGGGGTGAAATATGCTCCTTCACCAGTTTATGTGCTAATGAATATTGCTATCCAAGGAAATGCAAGTATTTACAGCAATTTGCATATATATATATATATATATATATATATACCGGTATATGTCATCCATAAACAGAGATGTATGTGATATAATGACACCTGAAACAAAAACACTTTGTTTTCGGTAATGATGGTTTAATGGTGATCGTAGAGCATTAGTAAGGCATGTCTTCTGTTGCAAGCCTGCCGTTAATAATATATTCATTAAAGGATAAATATATTGTAAAAGTCATCATACCAGTAATCATAGTAATATCATGCCGGGCTGACTATTGTATTGCTGCCATAATGAGGCTCGAAACCATTGTTTTCCCTCGTTCGACATCGCCTTGTAGAATAAGCCTATGTAACTTTTTATATAGAGATGAGAAATTAAAATGCTACAGTTAAAGCATTTATACTGGTACTGAAATTACAGTATGGGAGATCAGTGCTTTGCTGGCGCCATCCCATCGAGGGATTAATACAGTTTCCAGAAGTTTTCCAAGAAAATTTGCATTCTTGAATCTTATCTTTTCAATAAATATCAATATCCATGTAAAAAAAGAGCAACAATTTAGAAAATATTGTAGTTCGGCCGTACCGGACTAATTCACCCATGCAGACTGTACACAATATGGTTGTACTCGTAGTGATAACGTACAGTTGTGGTCATAGTGAGCAGTGACTTCGAAGCCGTGATGTGTCCAAGAGACCAGAAAGGGAGGGAGGGCATGAGGGAGACAGGTTGAGGAGAAAGGGTCTGGGAAACTGTGACACACCTTTCCTGGACACAGCTCGAGTACCCTAGAACCCCTTCAGTTCCGTGACTTATTTTTTTTGGCTAACAACTCTCAGATTTAACTCAACTTGTGACTGGCACTTTGTAGTGAAAAGGTAAATGAAGGCTATATCTAACCCTTACAGTTCGAAAAATTTATCCCAAGGTATTTATCGTCTGGAAGTGGCAACCATTATGAGAAAAAAAAAATGGACAGTGTGTCAACTGAAGTTCCTGCTGGTTACCTCGTATATTATTCCTGCCACGCAACATTACAGCGGGTGTCTGTTAAGTTCAGAGGTGCAAGCAAGAAAACCGAAGAGAAAAATAGTCGCTAAAAAAATCACTGTCAAACATGTCCACTGCTGTTGTGTCCCCCCCCCAAAAAAAAAATAAATAAATAAAAAGACACCACTTTCCTAAATAATCCCTTTAGTGCTCTAAGTGACAGTTCAGAAAATATGGTGTTGGTGGTGCTGTGGCTTGCATCTGCTGTCAACCCTAACCGCCCCACTGTCTTACAGCGGTGATCCAAGAAGCCACCAAGAGCCATCGCTCTTGTACACTTAAAGCCTTGACCGCTGCTGCAGGACTTACGGGCCATACCCTTTGTTCACTAAATTTACCCCGGCTGAAGGGAAGTCATAGTCATGTTGTCCAGTGTTAAAGTGGTAGTTGGAGGCTTCGGTAGGCTACACGAGAATAGTTCGCTGTGACTTTTACTTATGGTCTAGAAAAGATTGCATCAACAACAGGTCTTTCTTTGGTGTGAAACCCTATATACGACATCCTATCAACCATGGATAGTGTAAAGGATGAGTGTAAATTATGATTGACGACTGTACCTATACTGACGTTCCGTATCTGTATTAAGTAATCGCAAAGCTGTCATGCTCTCCCCCATAACACATAGTCACCTTTTCTACAGTAACAGTTCCTGACAACTCAAAATATTACCAGTGGAATGTCTTCGTAATAGTATATAGTATTACTACCTAATGAACACACGACCAAACCGTAAACTCCCTTTTACATAACCACCCATCGTCTAATATTACGAACTTGTTAAAAACCAGTGAAGTTTAGTGATACATGAAGCACATGACACGACGCTCACGTCCTATCGACAGCAAAAGTAGCAACCGCTCGAATCATCTCACATTAACAAAGGAAAACATACAGTGACAGGCATGTTCGGTTCATTATCCATTTTTCCTCTGCCGGAATGCGCGTCTATTGCTCAAGGGCTGGTTGTAACGTGTAGATGCTATAGGTAGCAGAAAAAGAGAGGACAGTAATATACGAAAATAAGAAAAAATGAGAAATGAAGAAGCAAAAA
The DNA here is from genome assembly GCA_018397915.1 of Birgus latro. Lineage (NCBI taxonomy): Eukaryota > Metazoa > Arthropoda > Malacostraca > Decapoda > Coenobitidae > Birgus > Birgus latro. Next base: position 31,191 of record JAGKTI010000414.1, read on the forward strand.
GCAAAGAACAGAATGTTCAGCTTGACACAACAACACTATCAGGTACCATTAGGCATCATTCATATGAGTAAAGCCTATAGCTGTGGAGAGTACCAAGTAATATCACTCAACCTTCATGTTGAGCCATTATGAAAAGCTTTGTTGATCTCCGCAGATGACATGGTGGTAAGATCTGTATTTACCGAAGATCAGTTACAATTTCCACCCTGGAGGAGCTGTGGGATGGGGCATGCGCATGGTGTCAAGATAATATTCCACGCTTCTGTACATTCGAGGGGCACAGAATTCTCCCACACAGCAAATTTCCAAAGCGTAGTTGAATCTGGCACTAATTTTTCTAAAAGAATTAAAATTTGGGTAAAATAAAGTTAGCAAAATCGCTCTGGGTAGAGAATACGTAGCGCACGGTGATGAAAGTGGCTTCGGGAACATGCAGCACTACCAGTATCACACACTCCCGCCCACCACTTTCAGTAATCTCCAATTTTCCCGTCGCTAATGGCAAGGTACTGACAAACTTTCAAGAGGCTCGGCATTAGCAGTCATGCCAGCCAGTGTCTGACGTGATGATTCATTTCTTGTTCAGGCTTAGTGGTCCCGCCTGGTCGCTTTCAACTGGAGGGTTAGCGGCCTCAGCCCACATTAGTCAGGTTGCTTGCAATAGACTACGTATTGTGAAAATATACAGTACGTGGAAGCACAAACCTTTTCGGGATCATTTTGTACGTAATTATGAACAATAGTAACTATCAGTGTTTAATACGAGTAATATCGTCCTCCATAAGTTCCGCGTAAAATGTAATACGAATATATCCACGGTCGGGTATGCCGCAGCAATCGTACACGTAATTATGACAGCGAGATTTCATATATAGATAGATAGATACAGATATACTTGTAGATATAATTACCTGAGTCAATTCATTTTTTTATAGCAAGGATAGGCTGATTAAGTTATCCTTTAATTCCTTACTACTTATCAGTACTTTTTCATGGTTTGGCAGTTTTCCGTTTATCGAAGTATATAGTTAGCTAATTAACAGAATTTCCTCATTTCTCCTCTGCTTCTATATGCCATTGCGGAAAACATGAGATACCGTATAGAGCACTGCCTTCTTGCTTGTGTACAAACGTTTTATTTACACTCCCTATCGTCCTACCATGCTGTCTTCACAATTGTCATGTTAACTTTTATTTTATATCATTGGCCTCAGGACGTGTTTCTCTTGTCATATGCGTTGAAAAAGAAAAATACCATTTTTTTTTTTTACGATGAAAATAAGAATTCACTAAAAAAGTTTACATATTTCTTGCCTCGAAGGAAACGTGTATACTGTATAGTCTTTCTGAAATGCGTGAGTCGGGAGAAAAGGCTGCAGACGACAACTCCCCCAGCTCCCGAAGGACCACCGGGGGTGCGCAGCCTACGCGCAGTGGCTCCGGGCAGGAACGGCCCTCCTGTGTCACTCCCCGGCGCAGCCGACGTGTGGGGTAGAGGCGGAGCAGGCCATCGTCTGCTCCTCTCCTGCAGTCTCCCCCAGTAGTAGTGCTGCAGCACAGGCCACAAGCCGAGCCGGGTCCGAGGCAGGACAAGCCATCGTCTATCCCTCAGCTACTTCCTCTCGCAGCACCGCGACACAGGTCATAAGCATTGTCAGGTACGAGGCAGGACAGGCCATCATCCATCCCTCTGCTGCCGTTTCTTGTAGGACCGCGACACAGGCCACTAGTCGTGTTGGGCAAGAGGCAGAGCAGGACATCGTGTGCTCCTTCCCTACAGGAGACTCCTTTTCCCCTCGAGGAGACAGGCTAGAGCGAGCCCCGACTCGTGTTTTCCCTGTGGTCCGACAGGGCAGAGGAACCGCCGTGCAGGCCATCAGTCGCACGGGGGAGGTAGAGTCGGCCATCGTCCGCTCCTCACCCTCTGCTCCTAGGATAGCTCCCGACGGGGAAGTCCCTTGCCTGGCCTACCCTGTTTTCTGCGGCCGGGCGGGACGTACTCCCTCTCCTCCAGGAGGTGAGTCCAGGGGAGACCCTTTCTCAGAGCTGTGGCAAGGCCCTATCCAGGGCCTTGGCTCCCTCCAGCCCCTCCTACACGGGCAGCAGCAGCCGAGGCAGAGGTCCCACCAGCAGAGCCGCCGGTGCTGAGTCCTGCCCCCAGCCCGAGGTTGCCATGAGGAGACCCTGACGGTGATGCTGCCCTCCCGCAGTTGCCGCAGTCCTGTTCCTCTGGTGGCCCCAGGTTCCAACATCCTGGGCCCCCAGCCTCCCCGGGGCCTACCCAGGACTCCAGGGCGTGACCTGCCTGATGGTGGGGCCCAGTCCGGCACTCCCCGGAGCCGGCACCAGGCCCACCAACTCTCCCTTTTCGGCCCTAGCCCCTAGGCCCGCACCCTTGTGCGGGGCTCCCAGAAGGACGAGCCTCACCTCATTCCACCAGCCTGAGGTACTGGGAGTCGGCCCACCCAGCATAGTGAAAAGGGCTGTAACAGTGTGCGACTCCTAAACCAGTGTAACTCACCAGGCCGTAACTGTGACGCATAGTGACGTAATTGTGACGTGCAGTGTATCTCTCATCACTGTATTGGCTCAGTCAAGATTCCCAGAGTGCCTCAGTTTGTAAGACTGGACGAGCCTTAGTGATCCTCAGTGAAGGTGTATGATGTACAGAGTACAGTGCGGCCCCTTGACTACATCAAGTAACATTTCCTCCCTTAGTGTTATACAAGAATAACGTGCTCTAGTGGAAATTGAATGATTATAAGGAAACAGTGCCATCCCTTGCATTCAATACATTTCCCTCCCCAGTGTATCGGGACGTCGCTTAATAAACTTAAGTATATCTAGTTCACTTATGAGTATCTCCCTAGTGCGCAGAAACACTTCAGTCTTCCTCCCCCTTTCTCTCTGTCACGGCGCGCGTGTCTGTCCGTGATATACCTACGCGAGTGATATATATGGTGTATATATATATATATATATATGTATATATATATATATA
>JAGKTI010000414.1:49009-68921 GCA_018397915.1 Birgus latro
ATGGAGAGTGAAAGATTGACGAGGAGAGTGTATGTGAGTGAGGTGGAGGGGGCGAGAGGGAGGGGGAGGCCGAGGATGAGATGGAGGGATGGAGTGGAGAGGTATATGAGAGAGGGGGGTGTGAGTTGGGAGCGTGGTAGTGAAATGGCAGGGGACAGAGTGACATGGAGGCGATTTGTTTGTGGCCACCCCGTTCGGGATTGAGGCGTCTGGCAATAGATCAGTCCCCCCCCCCCCACCCCCTCATCCACTCAGACATCATCCCAGCCCTAATCATGCTTCTGTTTGAACTTTGAAGATACCCTTACTTTTAGCTCATTCTGAACTGTTATCATAAATGCAACATGCTAAAAATTTTGGACAGTATTCCAATATGTTATGTAGATATTTTGATGAGAAGTAAATCAAACCAATGTGGTGAACCAAGTTTGGTTATTACTTACAAGTGGGTGGGTTAGGCAAGGTTAGGTGTTGAAGTAGGTTAGTCTTCGCAAGAATATTGCATAAGTGCCACACCTTATTTTTTTTTTATTATCGCGTACTTTGCTTTAGATGATTCTGGTGCAGATTGCAAGAAAGTTATAGACTGATTGTGGACTGGATAACGTATTGGTATGTTAAACACCATCACCTCATGGTAGTTCTCCCTTATTTTTGCTATTTCCAGAGGATTTCTTCATCTTGGGAGCATCACAGTTTTGAGGGGTCAATGAAGACTGCCGTTGCCCTCTGTTAGAAAAATCTTCATTAAAATTATTAAAATCATCCGGAGATAGCAAGAAGAAAAAATACATATGTCACCGGATTCAAGGGCTTAAAAAGGTGCAGTTTATTCTGGATGCTGTTGTTGTTGTTGATTATATTCTCCTCCCCTTACCCCCCCCCCCCTTTTTTTTTTCTTCACTGTTTTAATCCCATGGTTACACTATGCTTTACCCCTAACATGAAAGTAACTTAATGCTCTAATAGTCATAATTCACCACATACAGGAAGCATCATCTATTACTAGGTAGCCACTATGCATATTTCTTAAACACAATGAAATGTGTGAGTTAGAAGATATGGCGGGGCAACTCTCAGCTGCAGACGACATCAACACCCCCAGCCTATGAAGGACCACCGGGGGTGTGCAGCCCACACAGAGGAGCGGCTCACCTGTCCAAGTCCCCGGTGCCTCTCTTGGTCCCAATCAACACGACACCAGGGGAGTAGGAATCGGCTCCTAGACCCATGCGAAAAGTCTACTCACCAGGTCAGGGGTGGAGTTGCCTCCTCAACTCCAAGCAGTGCCGTGGTGCAGGCCATCGTCTACACCAGGTCCGAGGCTGAACAGGCCATCGTCCGTTCCTCAGTTGCTAACCCCCTGCAGGGCCACAATGCAGGTCATCATCCACGTCGGGTTGAGGCTGGGCAGGCCATCGTCCGCCCCTCTCCTGCAGTCTCCCCCCAGAGTAGCACCGTGACACAGGCCATCTTTCGTGTCGGGAGTGAGGCAGGACAGGCCATCGTTCGTGTCGGGAGTGAGGCAGGACAGGCCATCGTCCGTCCCTCTGCTGCTGTCTCCTGTCTGCAGGACCGCGACACAGGCTATCGTCCGTGTTGGGAGTGAGGCTGAGCAGGCCATCGTCCGCTCCTCCCCTACAGGAGACCACCTTTCCCCTTCAGGAGGCAGGGTAGAGCGAGCCCAGACTCGTATTTTCCCTGTAGTCCGACGGGGCAGAGGAACTGCCGTGCAGGCCATCGTCTGCACGGGGAAGGCTGAGCAGGCCGTCTTCCGCTTCTCATGCTCTGCTCTTAGGTCGTCTCCAGCTGGGGAAGTCCCTTGCCTGGCTCACCCTGTTTCCTGCGGCCAGGCGGGACATCCTCCTTCTCCCACTGGAGAGGAGTCTGGGGGAGACCCCTTGTTGGAGAAGCACTGGCAAGGCCCTATCCAGGGTCTTGGCTTTCTCCACCCCGCCCTTCCAGTGCAGCTGTCCAGGTGGAGGCCCCACCAGACGAGGAGCTAGCGACGAGTCCAGTCGGCGACGTCCCCAGCCCAAGGTTGCCGTGAAGTGACCCTGTCGCAACTCCTCCCTTCAGCAGTTGCTGCAGTCCTGTCCCAACGGTGACCTCAGGTTCCATTGGGTCTGACCTTCAGACTCCCCGGGGCCTACCCAGGACTCCAGGTCGAGGCCTACCTGACGGAGGGCCCCAGTCCGGCACTCCCCGGAGCCGGCGTCAGGCCCATCTTCTCTCTCTCTTTGGCCCCAGTCCCAAGCCCCATACACCTCCCAGGGGCTCCCAGAAGAGCAAGCCTCCCACAACACCACTGGCCAGAGATACTGGGAGGCAACCCAAGCAGTGAAAGTGAAAAGTGTCGTATAAGTGTGCCCAATATGGACCAGAGAATTCCCCCGGCCGTGACTGTAATGCGTAGTTATTCTATCTCAGTGAACTGGGTCAAATAATATCCCAGAGTGCCACAGTACCATAGGACTGGACGAGCCTTAGTGTATTCACAGTGACAGTGTACAACGTATAGAGCACAGTGCAGTCCTTTGGCTATATTACTAATGCTCTCCTCCCCCAGTGTAACTAAATAAAGTGCTCTTGTGAAAACCAAATTAACTTAGAAAAAACAGTGCCACCCCTTGTATACTAAATATTTACCTCTCCCTCCCCAGTGATCGGCACCCTCGTAAGATAAGCTAGAAGTACACCTGCTACCCTCCGGAGTGTTCCCTAGGGGTGAAATAGTTTAGTCCCCCCCCCGTGGGATACCGCGACACTATCCCCGTGCGCGCGCACCTCCGCGAGGATAAATATATCACCAGTGCTATAATACTGTTGGTATAGAGGTCATTATAGTCATACTTGCTAAATACCCCAGTGTAACAGAAGTGCCATGAATACCGTATTCATACTACCATACATTCTCATGGAAGGTAGAGAGTCATCTAACTTCTGTGAAATTGTCTAGAGCCAATCACCAGCTAACCCATTTCCCTCTGTAATGGTATATGTAACATTTGTCTCTGGGATCATACTTTGGAATATATGTTTGTCATTTGGTTACTGCCATGGTTTTGTATCCTGTCCTCTCCCTAATATATTGACCCGGTCTTGAAAAAGAACCTGCTTTAAGTCTGCATGTTTGAGGTGCGAGAAGTCGACCCTCAGAGACGTGGCAGGTTAAGCTCCTACCACTCTCATACGCATCTGAGGGACAAGTAGTTGACCCTCAAATACGTAGCCTAACACACAAGGATTTATCACTGACCATAGTTGTTCTCATTTCACTCTGGCCCTTGTTAAAAAATCTGAAACACACAGGGGTTTATCATTTGTTCTTATTCACCATTTACTTACTAACCTGTCCCTGGCCCCATAGGAACCATACCAGAATGGCTGAAGGGGAAACTGATCTACAATGGGCCTGGGCTGACCAAGGTGGGGCAGCAAGAGTATCGCCATGCCTTTGATGCATCAGCCCTCCTGCAGAAGTAAGAACCCATGGGTTTGGGTGGAAGGCTTTTATTCTTCTCATGGGCACATGATATTGTTACTTACAGACTTACACCAGTTATTGCTTGATGTTCAGTGTAAGAATAGAAAATATGATGGCTGGATCCTGTGTGATACAGTACTATTTTATGAATACTGTTCACAAACAGCCCTGTAGATGAATCTGTTGACTTTGTGATACTCATTAATCCTGTATTAAATCCCAAGCATAAAACTTCTTCAAGTACCATAGTCAAATACAGTACTGAAGTTCGTTCATCCCCCCTGCATCAATTTCATTGCTGGATTCATAGATGTGTGTATATGACATAGTGTGCTAAGGTGCAAACCAGTAACGTCTTTCATGTCTGGGTGATGATTCCAGCATTCATGAATCCAGCAGTGAGAAAGAGATGGAGAAGGCAATCGGTCATTTGCATTTGATTGCACATTAGCTCCTGTGCTTCCTATGATAATAGTACCCCAGGGCATTACTCTTTTTTTTATGACGTTCAGTATGTTACTTGCCCACACTTAGGATTGAGTTTCAGATATGATGGCATTCTGAGGAGCAACATATACTCTGACACACCAGCCAAAAACCAAGTTTCTTGTTATTTCCTTTGATACAGAAAATCTAGAGAACAGGCCTGTAATTTAATAATCCTCCTAAAATAGTCATGTAGTTGTTTGCTGTAGACCACCCCACACTCATTGCTAACTTTCCCCCACAGATTTGATATCAAGGATGGCAGTGTCATGTACAGCAGCCGCTTCGTACGGTCCAAGGTGTACGAGCAGAATCAGACAGCTGGCAAAATTACAAGAGCAGAGTTTGGCACTCCTGCACCTTCCAGCAAGGGCATGTTCTCCAGGTGAGGTTATTTTGTTTGGTATTGCTGGGTTGTTTCATATTGAGCTCTTGTTATTTTGAAAGTTCCCATTGTGTGTGTGTGTGTGTGTGTGTGTGTGTGTGTGTGTGTGTGTGTGTGTGTGTGTGTGTGTGTGTGTGTGTGTGTGTGTGTGTGTATTTACCTAATTGTGATATACAGGAAATAAGCTATACTCGTGGGTCCCGTCTCTGATTCTCAATAAGTCAAATTTTGCTTTAAACTCGTTTAAGTTTTTTGAATGGACGATCTCTTTGTCCAGGCTATTCCACAGGTCTATTAGCATCTATAAGGAAAGCTATATTTCTTGATGTCCTTCAAGCAGCTTGGCTTCTTTAGTTTCATTCCATGTCCTCTTGTTACCCTCTCATCCCACACAAACAGATTTTCCTCTGTCCCATCATGGTCCTGAACACTGCAATCATGTCGCCCCTCTCTCTCCTTTCCTCTAAGGAAGGCAAATCCAGCCTTTCCAGCCTCTCTCTGTATGACAAATCTGCCTGACTGGGGACCATTTTGGTTGCTGTTCTTTGTATTCTCTCAATCTTGGTTATATCTTTCTATTTGTGTGGGGACCACACTACTGCTGCATATTCTAATCTGGGGTGGATCGTGGTCACCACAAATTTTTTCATCATCTCCTCATCCATGTAATGAAATGCCACTCTTATATTGGTCAAGAGTTTATATGTCTCTCTATCATATTTATGTGTTTTTCAGGTGACAAACTATCCTGGACCAGCACTCCCAAATCTTTCTCATCTCTCGCTTTTCTAATTAGTTCATTACCCATCAAATTATTCAATGATGGCCTCTTGGTACTTTTACCCATTTCCAATATTTTACATTTTTTTGCGTTGAATTTCATTTCCCACATCCGGCTCCAATCATGTATCCTATCCAGATCCTCCTGCAGCATTTTACAGTCCTCTTCAACCCCTACCTTTCTCAAGATCTTTGCATCATCAGCAAACAGACTTGCATAATTGTTCACTCCATCTACCATGTCATTTACATAAATCAGGAACATTACAGGTGCCAACACCAAGCCCTGTGGGACACCACTTGTTACTTCCCTCCATCCAGATGTCCTGTCCTTTATTACTGTCCTCATTTGTCTGTCACTTAAAAAGTCTCTCATCCATTCCAGGAGGTTTCCCTTCAGTCCTCCAATATGCTCTGATTTCCATATTAGTCTCTTATGGGGTACCTTGTCGAAGGCCTTCTCCAGATTTAAATATGCACAATCCACCCAACCGTCTCTCTCCTGTAGCACGTTAATTGCACTTGAGTAAAAGCTCAACAAGTTGGAAACACATGACCTTCCACTTCTGAATCCAAACTGACTTTCAGTCAAAATATTCATCTCTTCCAGATATTTTATCCATCTGTCTTTCAGGATTCTCTCACACAATTTCACGACCATGCTGGTTAGGGACACTGGTCTATAATTCAGGGGTTCTTCCTTGTTTCCTCCCTTGTAAATTGGTACCACATTTGCCCTCTTCCATTCCCGAGGTACCTTCCCCTCTTCCAGAGAACGCACAATTAAATTGTGAATCTTATCCGCCAGTTGTTCTCTGCATTCCTTTGGTACCCAATTAGAGATTCTATCTGGTCCTGGGGCTTTCCTTACATTTGAGTTTCCAGTAATTTATACACTTCCTGCACCTCCGCTTTTATATCTTTTATCACTACATTTTTAATCACTCCCTCCCCTTCCACAAACTCCCTTTCCTTAGTGAAAACCGATTGGAAACATTTGTTCATTATTTCAGCTTGCATTTCTGCATCCTTGTAGACCTCTCCTTTTACTTTCAGTTTGGTGATTCCTTCCTTTTGCTTCAATTTGCCATTGACAGATCTATAAAACAATTTGGGTTCATCCTTACATTTGTCAGTTATACCTTTTTCAAAGTTCCTTTCTTCCTCTCTACATATTCTTGTATATTCATTTCTAGTTCTTTTATATTCTTCCTTTGTTCTGTTATTACCTCTCTTTCTCCATTTGTTCCATGCCATGTCCCTCTCGTGTGTGTGTGTGTGTGTGTGTGTGTGTGTGTGTGTGCGCGCACGCATGTTCTTACCTACTTTCTCATACCTAATTGTATCATTACAGGAATGAGTCAAGCTCGTACTGTCCCGTGTCTTAAACCATTTTTATCGTACANTATTCTTGTATATTCATTTCTAGTTCTTTTATATTCTTCCTTTGTTCTGTTATTACCTCTCTTTCTCCATTTGTTCCATGCCATGTCCCTCTCGTGTGTGTGTGTGTGTGTGTGTGTGTGTGTGCGCACGCATGTTCTTACCTACTTTCTCATACCTAATTGTATCATTACAGGAATGAGTCAAGCTCGTACTGTCCCGTGTCTTAAACCATTTTTATCGTACATATCTTTAGATTTATGAATTGTTTTGGCACACACTGTTTCATTCGGTAGTGCATTCCACTGATCAATTGCCCTATTTGGGAAACTAAATTTCCGTACGTCTTTATCGCCTCTCTTTTTATGCAGTTTTTTGCAGTGTCTTCGTGCTGATGCATCCCCATAGGTTATGTGATCATTTACATCTATTTTCTCCTCTCCTGATATGCATTTGTATAGCATAATCATGTATCCCCTTTTCCTTCTCTCCTGTAGTGTTCTTTCCTGTAGTGTAGGTAGATTCAGCTTTTCTAGTCTTTCTTCGTAGCTTAGATCCCTTAAGCTTGGTACCCATCTTGTAGTGGCCCTTTGAACTTTTTCAATCTTATCTATGTATTTTTTGAGATGAGGACTCCAGACCAATGACGCATACTCCAGGGTTGGTCTGATGAATGATGTTATCTTTCTTAGCATGTCTTCATTTATGTATGTGAATGCTGTTCTCATATTTGCAGGCAGTGTATACATGTTCCCTACCTTCTCACTGATGTGATCGGCTGGAGATAATCTGTTATTGATAATCACACCTAGGCCTTTCTCTCTTTCTGATGTGTGTAGGGTTTTACTTCCTAACTTATAATCCCAATCAGGTCTTTTTCCTTTTTTACCAAATTTGATTACATGACACTTGTCCACATTGAATTCCATTTGCTGTGTATTGCTCCATTCATGAATTTTATTTAATTCTTCTTGTAGCTGTTTACAAGAGTCTGCATTAGTAATTCTCTTTTGTATTTTTGCATCATCAGCAAATATATTTAGGTAGCTGTCATTTCCATTGTTGTTACCAGCGTCATTTATATACATTAAAAACATAATTGGTGTGAGCACTGGGCCCTGTGGAACTCTGCTAGTCACTTCCCTCCTTGATGAGTAATTTCCCCTTAGTACTGTTCTCATTTCTCTTTTTTGTGAGAAAATCTTGCATCCAATAGTACAGTTTGCCTCAGTTTCTGCCTTGATGGTACAGTTTCCATAAAAGTCTTTGGTGCAGTACTCTGTCAGATGCTTTCTTTAAGTCTAAATAGATACTGTCCACCCATCCTTCTCTTTTCTGTAGTGTTTCTGTTACTCTTTTATAGTAGCTCAACAGATTAGTAACACATGATATTCCCTTTCTGAAACCAAACTGTCTTTCTGTTATATTGTGTTCTCTAGATGATTTACCCAAACTTTTCTTTATCAGCTTCTCTAGTACCTTGCTTACAACACTGGTTAGTGATACTGGTCGGCAGTTGAGTGAATTTTGTCTATTCCCTTTCTTGAATAAGGGAACAATGCTTGCTTTCTTCCAAATATCAGGTAGTTTACCTTGTCCCAAGGATTACCTGAATATTAAAGATAGTAGTTTACGCAACTCCTTTGCACATTCATGTAGCACCCAACGTGAAATTTCATCAGGACCATTTGCTTTTCCTTTGTCAAATTTACGTTAATCACCCTAATATCTGGATGCCCAATAACCGGATACCCCGATCTCCGAACATTGTGGGCTCAGGTGTTCGGAACCCAAAAATGCCCCCCAAATGCAAAACACCTGAAAAAAATCCGATTTTTAAAACCCGTAAGTTTAAATTTGGTGCGCGGTGCCGAACAGCTGTGTTTACACGTGCTTCTCCAGCACCCCAGGCTCCCCTTCCCCTCCCCAGTGCCTCTCAACTACCATCGAGAGTAAACAATCGTCGGGATGGCTGGCGCTAATGCTCATTTTTGTTCGAACAGTTATATTTCACAGTGCTAAGGATAAGTGCAGCACAACACTGGATTACTGTATGAGCTTCGAGAGCATTTTCACCACTGTCAGAGCCTTAGAGGTGGGGTAATTTTCATAACAGCCACCACGGACATGTTGTGAGTACACTGTCAACTGCCAAATATTTTCCATACTCACCTCTAAATCCTCATTCTTTGGTTCCATTTCATTTATTTCATGCTTTGTCCCATATTTGTGTGCATAGGCAGTGAAAAAGGTGATTTTCATAGTGATTTTCATGTCTGTTACCTACTTTCACTATGCTGTCAACTGATGAACATATTTGCCATACTTACCTCTAAATCATCATTTTCTGGTTAAATTTCATTTATTTCATGCTTTGTGTCCATTATTTATGTGAATAGGGTCTTAAATAGGTAATATGCATGTCCGGTAGGGAGGTATGTAGGTGGTTTTCTGAGTTACGTTTGGTTAGGGTCCATAAGTACTGGTGTGGGAGCTTCAGGACCAATATCCAGACAGAACCAATTTCTGGACATGCCCTTGGCTCTATTACATTGGATATTGGAGGGATTACTGTACTTAACTCCACCTGTATTTCTTTTTCTGATATTTGGACATGTGGAGAGGATGGGGGAGGATAATTGGGTACAGAGGGTGAGAGGTGTTAATATTGGGGGAGGGGTTGAGAGGGGTAGACCGAGAAAGACATGGGATGAGGTCATTAAATGTGACTTAAGGGTTAAGGGACTGAATAGGGAGGCTGCCAGAGATCGAGCAGCATGGAGAGCCGCCATTAGGTGACCAAGGCCGACACATGCAAGCATGTTGGAGCCTTCAAAAATGAGCGATGAAAAATGAGCGATGATATTTGTATATCTGGTAATATGTGTGGGCATGCATGTTCCATATCATTCCTCTCAAAATTATTTTCTTCTGTAAAAACTGATTGGAAATTCTTATTTAGTGCATCACAAATATCTTTCTTTTGTGTATAGATGATCCCCTTATCCGCAGTGGATTGTATTTTATCTTTTACATTGGTTTTGCTTGGGATGTAGCTGTAGAATAGCTTTGGTTAATCACTACTTTTATTTATGATGTCTTCCTCAAACTGTCTTTGGCCTTCTCTCCTTATTCTTGTATAATAATTTCTTGCCTGTTTATAGTTGTTATATGCCCTCTCACTATTGTGTCTTCTGTATCTATTCCACAACAAGTCTCTTTTTTCTTTTGATTTTTAAAATTCTGTATTAAACCATTTGTTTATTTTCTTTTCTGCATCTTGGTGCTGTGGGATGTACTCTTGAATCCCTATTTCATTAAGTTCACATAATTTTTTATATATATAACATTTAAATCTTGTCCTCTAAGCTCCTTCTCCCAATCTGTTTCTAAGAAGTACTTCTTTAGATCGTGATAGTTTCCCTTTTTATAGTTTAGGCTCTTTTTGTAACTTTCATTGCTGTTAACTATGTCATATGCAATCCTGAAGTTGCAATTTAGTACTACATGGTCACTTTTGCCATATGGAGGGTTATACATTAAATTGTCAATATCGCTTTTTTGCCTAGTAAATATAAGCTCTAGACATCAAGTCCTCTTTTTCTGGTGCTTTCCGTTACATGTTGCATTAGGAAAAACACTAGATCCAGGAGCTTTTGGTCCCAACAGCTTTCCTGGCTTGTTATATGTAGAGTATTCCAATTTATATTTGTATTAAAATCTCCTCCTGGCTTATTATATGTAGAGTATTCCAATTTATATCTGTAGTAAAATCTCCAGTTAGTATAATTCTTGGTGGTAGGTGGTGGCAACCATCATCCACTCACTTGATGTAGTGCTGCCTACTTCTTTCTTAGCCTTTATCATTCTTTTTCTGTCCCTGCCCTCCTCTCTTCCTATTTCTCCCATCTTTCCTATCACTTCCTATTGCTTTTCTTTCCTTTACAGGCAGATTTACATTGAGTGACAAGCAAAATGGTTTCCTGTAAGCCAAGAAACCATTTACAGCGCTGAGTGGTAACCATATAACCAAATCATACGTGCTCCCTACATGTCAGCAAGTGGGTTGGTGGAGGATTAGTGCCCCTTCCTGTAAAACAAATAACTCAAAGTCAAATGGCCACCCCTTACGGGATTGTGGCGTTTGGCAATAGAGTAGGTAGTATAATTCTTTCCGATTTCTCCTCCATTCTATGTAGTAATGCTCTTAAATTGTTAATTGTACTCTCTGCCAGATCCTCATATTTCCCTCGTTCCAATGTGTTTGATCTCGGTGGCATGTATAAATTTGCCACAATTACTTTCCCTTCAGATGTACTAGTCTCTACTGCAAGCACTTCTACTTGTGAGGGTGTATCTAGTTCTATTTCTTTGACTTTTAGATTTTTCTTTGTTAATATAATTCCTTCTCCTTTATTAAGTTCGTATCTCTTCTCCATATATTGTATTCCTCTAGGTTTAGGATGTCATTTGATATCCTTGGTGTTAATTTTGTTTCAGTTAGGCAAATAATATGTGGTTCATTTTCTCTGATGTGATCATTCATCACTAATAATTTAGTTACCATTCCATATACATTTGAGTACATCAGCTTAATCAATTTGTGTACATACTTGTCATGACTTGGGTCTGCTACCTTCCTCCTTTTTATTTCCTCCTGGTTATGTACCACTTTCGAACCTGCAATCAAATTGCTTTGTAAAAAAATGTAGTCTTCTCCTCCTCTGATCTTCCCTTGTTCTTTGTTTTTGCTTCCTCCCTCTTCTCTTTTAGTAATTCCATTTCCTCTTGAGTTAGGCATCTTTTTATCCATACATTTTTTAATTCCTCTTTTTCCAAAAGTTTGTTTGCATTTTTTAGTATCTCCTCCACAGTGTTTACACTCTGAACGGTTGCTTTTAGGGGCCTTGAGCCTTGACTTATTTCTCTCATATTTCCCTAGCCTTTTGTGTTCCTCTATATCTTTACTACAGATTTCCTCTGATACTTCCTTCTGTATGCTTATTACATTTGCCCTCTCCTTTTTGTCTCTTGAGATCTTGTTTTTTTTATTTCATCCTCCTCTATGCCAGTGATTACTGTAGATTTGTTGATACTTTCTGAATCTCTGACCAGTTTGGGATTGTTTGGATTATTCTTTTCACTTCCTTTTTAACCACTTAACCGCGGGCCGTCACTTTCGTGACGCTCGGTAGCGATGGCTCGAGCCGTGGGCCGTTAGTCAGGTGCCTCTGTTTTCTTTTTAATTAGCCAGGGCCTTCAAAATATAAATATATCGGAAAAAATATAGGAGAGTTCAGAGTGCTATTTATATCACTAAGGCTAGTTTGGCCCTATATTTTATAAAAATAACTCAGAGCGCAAATTGCAACCAGCTGGAAGTGCCAGTTTGTCTCACACAACCCTGCAGTTTAGGGGGTTAATGCTTTTTTTTTCAACTCTTGTTTCCAAGTCTTTCTTTACTTTCATCATATCAGCATATGTGACTTCCACATCATTTATGTAGCTTTGCATCACATCATTCACCTGGATGATCTTCTCCTCAATATCATTGCTCTGATCTATCAGATTGCTTACTTGCCTAATTATCTATGTATCAGTTTTGAATTTTTCCATGATACTCTCGTGGTTGACGTCTGTATTTGCCATTTCACTAATTTTCCTTCTAAGTGAACCTACTGTACTTCAACTGTCAGCTCATCTATTGCTGTGTCTTTCTTGTTGACTTCTTTTACTAATTTTTCTGTTTCCTCCTTCTGCATGTGCAACTGCTTTATAATTTCATCCATTTCATTCTGTTCTAACTGCTTATTGTACATCTCCGTTTCAACCAGTTCTCGGTAGAAATCATCATCCTGCTTTCTACCTTTACCTCTTTTCTTAGCTTCTTCCAAACTTGCTTTACTAAAGTAGGTGGACATCATGTGGTACTAAGAGCACAGATTCTGCTTACATTCCCTGGTGCAGACAACACAAGCAGCTGATTCTGGCTGGGCGCATTCCTGCACTACTTTGTTTATTTTGGTATTTGAACAACACTCTTACTTCAAACTTTCTCTTTTATATTAGGACACCATTTAGTTTAACCTGGTACAGAGCTTGACTCATATAAAGATACTAATTTAGGTATAGCCAGATGGCCAGGTTGGACAAATGCGGAGCGATGTGACATGCGTCCTGCCTGCCCAGCGTCTCTCTTGTGTATTTACCTATTTGTATTTACCTATTTGTAGTATACAGGAATTGAGCTAAGCTCGTGTTGTCCCGTCTCCATATCTACATTCATCTAATCTAGTTTTAAATACATGAATGTTTTTCGCCTGCACCACCTCTTCGCCTAAGTCATTCCAAATACTTATGCTTCTTTTCGGGAAACTGAACTTTTTGAGATCATTAAGACATCTACTTTTCCTCAACTTGAAGCCGTGACCTCTTGTTCTTCCATCATCCAACACAAAAAGATCCTCTCTATCCACCCTTTCCAATTCTCTTACATTTCTAAATATCGTGATCAAGTCACCTCTTTCCCTTCTCTCGCGCAATGTTGGTAACTTCAGTTTTTCCAATCTCTCCTCGTAGGTGAGTTCCCTTAAACACGGTATCATCTTCGTTGCCATCCGTTGGACCCTTTCTAGTTTATCAATATGCTTCTTCAAATGAGGTGACCATACCACCGCCGCATACTCTAGTCTTGGTCTTATCATGGTCACTATCAACTCCCTCAACATTTCCTCATCCATATAATTAAAGGCCACTCTCATGTTAGTCAGTAATCCATAAGTTCCCCCAATAATTTTGTTTATATGCTTTTCTGGTGACAAGTCATCCCGAATAATCACTCCCAAATCTTTCTCATCCTTTCTTTTACTAATCATCTCATTGCCCATTTTATATGTCCAGTGTGGTCTTCTTTCACTTATACTCATTTCTAATACATGACACTTCTTGGCATTAAAGTCCATTTTCCAAGTCTGGCTCCAGCTGTGTATTTTGTCCAAGTCCTCTTGCAGTTCTTTACAACTATCAATACATTTAATATGTTTCATAATTTTAGCATCATCTGCAAACATACTCATGTAACTATTCAAACCCTCTGGCAAATCATTTACATATATCAGAAACATTACTGGGGCCAAGACAGAGCCCTGGGGTACTCCACTAGTCACATCTCTCCATTGTGATACCTTGTCTCTTATTACAGTTCTCATCTGCCTTCCTATCAAATAATCTCCCATCCACTTTAATAGTTTCCCATGCATCCCTCCAAATGTCCTCAACTTCCACAATAGTCTCTTATAGGGTACCCTGTCAAATGCTTTCTTAAGATCCAGATAGACACAGTCTGCCCATCCCTCTCTCTCCTGTACGACATCTGTTACCCTACTGTAGAAACTTAGTAGGTTAGTAATACATGATCTTCTTTCCCTAAAACCAAACTGTCT
The DNA here is from genome assembly GCA_018397915.1 of Birgus latro. Lineage (NCBI taxonomy): Eukaryota > Metazoa > Arthropoda > Malacostraca > Decapoda > Coenobitidae > Birgus > Birgus latro. The sequence goes on from JAGKTI010000414.1 coordinate 62,973, forward strand.
TGGTGTTATCACTTCATTTTCTTCTAAATACTTTATCCATCTTTTTCTAATAACTTTCTCACAGATTTTACAGACAATACTAGTAAGTGACACAGGTCTATAGTTAAGTGGATCCTCCCTATCTCCTCCCTTAAAGATTGGCACAATACTTGCTCTTTTCCAATCTTTAGGTAACTGTCCATTTTCAAGCGAGGTTTTGATAATGACATAAACTGGCCACACTAACTGGTCGGCACATTCCTTCAGGATCCATCCAGCCACACCATCTGGTCCCATTGCTTTTCTCACATCCAAATCCTTCATCAGCTGTAGCACCTCATCCATGCCAACTGTAATTTCGGTCATTCTTGTCAGCCTGGGTTCCATTTCAGGCTCCCTAAATTCGTCTTCCAATACATAAACTGACTGTAGCTTGTTGTTCATTATTTCACACAAGTCTTCCTCTCTTTCGTATGTTTCATCTCCATCCCTCAGTCGTATTATACTGTCCTTAACTTTCATTTTGCCATTTAAAAACCTATAAAATAATTTTGGCTCTTTTTTACAGTTAGATACAATATCTTTTTCGTATTTCCTTTCCTCTTCTCTCCGTATCCTTACATATTCATTTCTAACCTGCTTGTACTCCTCCCAGGCCCTTTCACTATACCTTCTTCTCACTTTCTTCCATGCTTTTTTTCTTGCCTCTTGTGCCATCCTACATCTGTTGTTAAACCATTCTTTCTTCCTTTCCATAGCTGCAGAAAATTTTGGGACATACTTAGTAACTCCTGTTTTATATACTTCTATCAAAAACTCATATTTCTCATCAACATTTGTGATCATATTCATTTTACTCCATTCTACATTTTGGAAAAAGTTTCTCAGGGAAGCAAAGTCTGCCTTCCCATAATTGTATCTATTTTCTCTGTGTTTTTCATCTCTTTCTCCTTCCCTCACTCCTACCACGTCCATCTCAATTACCAGATGATCACTTTTACCAAAGGGGCAATGATAGGTTATGTTCCTCACATCATTTGGGTCCTTTGTGAATAGTAGGTCAAGCCTGGATGGTTCATCAACACCCCTAAGTCTTGTGTTTTCTTTGATCAACTGGGTTAACATGTTTTCCATCATCAATTCCATTAATTTATTTCCCCATGATTCTTCATTGTTCCCAGCATCCATACTTTCCCAATCAACTTCTCTACAGTTAAAATCTCCCATTAATATTATTCTATTTCTTCGTTCAGTTAACATTTCTAGCCTAATAATGGATTCACTTATTAACTGTTTGTAATCTTCCTTTGTCCATGCCCTAGTGTGTGTGTGTGTTCTTACCTAATTGTAGCTTTACAGGAATGAGTCAAGCTTGTATACTGCCCTGTGTGTTGAACCATTTTTATCATACATGTTCTTAAATTTATGAATAGTTTTGGCACACTGTTTATCATTTGGTAGTGCATTCCACTGATCAGTTGCTCTGTTTAAGAAACTGAATTTCCTAAAGTCTTTATCACCTCTCTTTTTATGTACTATTTTGCAGTGCCCTCTTGCTGTTGCTTCCCCATAGGTTATATATTCATTTTTTCTTTTCCTATGATACATTTACATAGCATAATCATGTCTCCTCTTTTCCTTCTCTCCTGTAATGTTGGTAGATTTAATTTTTCTATTCTTTCTTCATGACTTAGATCCCATAAGCATGGTTCCCATCTTGTAGCAGCCCTTTGCACCTTTTCAATCTTATTAATGCGTTTTTTGAGATGTAGATTCCATACTACTGATGCATACGCCAGGGTTGGTCTAATGAAAAATGTGACTGTCATTCTTAGCATATCTTCATTTATATATGCAAATGCTACCCCCATGTTAGCAAGCAGTGTGTACATGTTCCCTGCTTCTCATTGATGTGGTCAGACGGAGATAGTTTGTTGATAATCACTCCTAAGTCCTTCTCCTTTTCTGACATGTGTAGGGTTGAACTTCCTAGCTTATAGTCCCAGTTGGGTCATTTTTCACTTTTACAAAACTTGATTAGCCTACATGGCATTTGTCCAGAGTGAATTCCATTTGCCATCTATTGCCTCATTCATGAAGCTTATTTAATTCTTCTTGTAGGTTTCTTTTGTCTTTCTTTCCTTCATTCTTTCCTCTTCCATCTGCTTATGGGTGACTCTACAGTGAGTGACAAGCCAAATAGAGGTGTATGTATGTAGGACTGCTGGGCCTTGATAGCAGGCTGTGAAGCCTATGCCCAGAGTTGGACACATTAAAAAAAAAAATGGTTTAAAGTATGCCAGGAAACCATTTACTACGCTGGATGGTAACCATCTATCTTTCAGTCTGTTGCCAGACACCTTAATCCCGTAAGGGGTGGCCACAAACAAATCGCCTCCATGTCGCTCTGTCCGCCATTTCACTGCCCTGCTCCCACCTCACACCCCCTCTCTTATATACCTCTCCACTCCATCCCTCCATCTCATCCTTGGTCTCTCCCTCCCTCTCCCCCCCTCCATCTCACTCACATACACTCTCCTAGTCAGTCTCTCACTCTCCATCCTTTCCACATGGCCAAGCCACCTTAATGTGTTCTACCTAATGCTTCGTATCACATCCACATCCACACCACAGTGCTCCTTCACTTCCTCATTTGTCAGTCTGTCTCTCCATGTGACTCCACATGCTCGTCTCATATAACTCATTTCCACTGCTCTCACTCTTGACTTCTGTCCCTCCAACAGGGTCCAAGCTTCACTTCCATATGTTGGAGTTGGTATCACAGTACTGTCATGTAGGAGCTTCTTCACTTCCATGATCACTTCCCTGTTTCTTATTACTGCTTTCAAGGAACAAGCAACCTTCCTTCCCTGCTGCACGCTTTCATGCTCTTCACCCCCTAAACTTCCATCCTTACTCATCACACTACCCAAATGAACTCACATTCTCCATATCCTCCCTATCCAATCTCACTGTACATTCATTGACTTCACTTCTCTCGAAGACCATCACTTTACTCTTCCCTACATTCACCTTTAGATTCCATTTCTTATACACTTTCCCAGATTCATCTACCAAGCCTTGCAGCTCCCATTTGTCTTCACTTAACAACACGGTATTATCTGCAAACAACAGAACAGGGCATTTCCGAACACTGCCCTCTCTCTCTAGGGCTGCTTCAACATCCACTGCCCTACCTTGTATCTCTTTTATAACCCCATCCATGTACAGATTGAACAACCACGGAGACATGACACATCCTTGTTTCAATCCATCCTTCAAATGGAAAAATTGACTCAGTTCACCATCCACACACACTGTAGCCTTAGCACCCTCATACATACTCTTCACGGCTTTCAGCATCTTCCCATCTGTTCCATATATTCTTAATACTTTCCACAATCCTTGGCTGTCCACCTTGTCATAAGCTTTCTCCAGATCCATGAAGGCTGCATACAACTTCTTTCCCTTCTCTAGAAACTTTTCCGCTAAAGATCTAAGAATGAATATCTGATCTACACAACCTCTTCCCTTCCTAAGGAAAAACCTCCCTATTCTTCTCCAACTAATTCCTCTGTTATTTTCCTAACTTTATCAATAAGAATCCTACCATATACTTTTCCTATTACACTAAAAACGCAAATGCCCCTATGATTACCACACATCTTTTTTCCCTTTTCCTTGTACAGGGGAATAATTATACCTGACTTCCAATTCTCCGGGACTCTACCTTCCTCCCAGGCCAATCTGCACACCTTCCACATCCATTTTATTACTATCTCTCCCCCATACTTCACCATTTCCCCACACACTCCATCAATTCCTGGGGCTTTCCCCATTTTAACTTTCTTCATTGCTTCCACAACTTCCATCCTACTGATTTCTTCCTCTCTTCCCACATCCCTCCTTCTCCCAGCCATTCCCCAGCCACTTATAGTTCCATTACTTTCATCCTCTATGTTCAACAGTTCATTAAAGTGTTCTCTCCATCTGTTCACTTTTTCTCCCTTCTCTACTAGTAATCTACCATTTTTATCTTTCATTCCCCAACTAACTTCTTTGTCACCCTGTCTAACTCTCTTTACCTCCTTCCAGAACATTTTCTTACATTCCCTCCACTTCGCACTCAAATTCCTTCCAAATTCCTCATCCACTCTCTTCTTACTCACTCTTACTAATCTTTTCACCTCTCTGCTCCTCTCTACATACAACTCTTTCTTCCGTCTCTCAACTTCTTCGATGCCCTTGTTCCTCATCCATTCACTATATGCTTTCTTCTTTGTGCCACAGCCTTTCTCACCTCTTCAGTACACCATGCTGTTCCCTGAACCCCCTTTTGTCTTCTCTTCACCCCATATACCACCTCACATGCTGCACAGATTTCTTCTGTGAATACCTTGCACACACCTTCCATGTCCCCCATCCAATCTATATTTGCTCAGTCACTTCTCCACTTCCCTTTTATATTCTGCTTTTTTTCCATCCTCTTGTAACTTTCTACCCTCCTTGTAAGAACTACTTCCTCCTGTCCTCCCCCAACCTCTGTATACTCTTGCATCCATTACACACCTTCTCATCCTTTCATCCACACACACATACAGTAGGTGCGGAAAGTATTGACGCTAAAGGGCCGATGTCATTTTTTTTCGCGTTAAGTGAAGTAGGGTCAATACTACCCTCCCCTGTGATGCGAAGTGAACTGACGCTTTTTCAACGGGAGCTGGCAACCCTGCTTGATAGGTTTGGCACCACAGGAGCAGGCTCAGTAATGTTTGGGCAGCCACAGGAGGAGGATTGTCTCTGTGTGTGATGCACCACGAGGGCATGTTTTGACTCAAATAACACAGTTATTTGGTTACCTACCACATTCTCATCATGCCTAAAGTAACCACAAGCAAGGACAAACGTGTGGAAGTGATTACTTTATACAAAGATGGCCACAAACTCCCATTTATTGCAAATCAAACAGGTGTTAGACTGAGGACAGTGCAGAGACTGGTGAAGCGGTTCAAGGACAGTGGGGAGGCCATTCCTCCCACTCCACTTCCCAAGCCTGGGAGACCTCGTAAGACAACCTTCAGGACCCGTCAGCTGATCTCAAGGCAAGTTAGCAAGGATCCAAGGCTAACAGCACGGGATTTAAAAGAAAAGAACCCACAGTTGCTGGCAGATGTGTCTGTCAGAAGTGTGCAGCAACTGTTGCATGACGATCTGGGCTACAGGAGTTTTTGTGCTCGTAACAAGCCACTGCTAACTGCACTTCAGAAGTAAAAGAGAGTAAATTTTTGTAAGAAATATCTCGCCTGGAGTGAGGAGCAATGGAAAACTGTGCTTTGGAGTGATGAGTCAACATTTACTGTCACTGGTACCCCTTCATCACGAGTGTACCGCAAACCAGGCAGTGACCCCCTGGATCCTAAGTACACTTCCAAGTTTGTTAAATACCCAGCCTCACTCATGGCTTGGGGCTGCTTTACATATTATGGTGTTGGTGAGTTGGTAATTCTACCTGCAAATGAAAAAGTGAACCAGAACAATTATTTGGAGCTCTGATGTGATGTTTTAAGTGACTCTTTTTTTATAAAACCAAGGCAAGAGTATTTATGCAAGATTCTGCCCCTGCACATGTTGCAAAGTCAGTGAAACAGTGGCTAACAGACTGTGAGGTTCCCTTTATTTGAGATTGGCCTGGAAACAGCCCAGATATCATTCCCATTGAGAATTTATGGGCGCACATGAAGCGGCAGCTGCGTAGTATGGACACATCATCTTTGGCTAAACTTGAGGCTGCAGTTAAGCAGCTATGGAGCAGTTTTAGCCCGTCTGTTCTGCAAAACTACGCCATCAGTCTCCCCAGACGCCTTAAGAAGATAATCAAGGTGAAGGGGAATGCCAGTAAATACTAAATTCAATGGTGAGTGTTAATTTATTTGTTTCTCCTTGCTAACCACAAGAATGTTTTCTTTTTTT
>JAGKTI010000414.1:83892-94573 GCA_018397915.1 Birgus latro
GAAGCATTCCATGGAAGAAGGGCCAGCCAACCATAACCAAGGTTTGGAGAAAAATGCATTTAAAGATTTCAACAGCTGCTTCAGTTTTCTTTGTTAACTCACCAAAAATCAGCAGATTTAATAGGCCTTCATAATTATTGAAATGCAGAACACCAAAAACAAAACACAAAATACATGGCACAATACCGAAGCACCCCATGGTCCTTACCTGGGTGAGACGCCCACCCCAGGAGGAGATACCCAGGGAGCAGAAATGAGCTGCACGGGCTCCGTGCGAGACAGGCGCACCTGCGTCTTTCCCACATGCCCCTCTCATGCTCAGGTAACTCACCACGGAGTTCACAGTCACGGCAAATTACATCCCCGCCGGACCAGCCCTCAACAGGTTCAGGGTGGGGCTAACTCTTTAGCCTCAGACAGCATCCCGGAGACAGCCACCAGCCCTTCACTTGCTGCTCCCCTCCCTTAGTCATACCAGGTGACGGCCACCTTGCCGCCCTCACTTTAACTTCATGAAAGGGGGAAAGGTGACAGCCACCTTGCCGCACTTACTCACACCGGGTGACAGCCACCTTGCCGCACACAGGGAGGAGACAGGCACCAGCCGCCCTCACTCTAACTCCATAAAAGGAGGAAAGGTGACGGCCACCTTGCTGCTCCACCAAAAGACCTAAAAGGAAGGGTGACGGTGGGTACCCTCCCCCTTTCTCCCAATAAGGATGTCCTCCCCCTAGACCAGCAGTTGGAGGAGGCCTGGCAAGGACACCTGGTGCCTGGGGTTCTAGCCCTTCGGCTCGACTCCTGAAGGCCCCAACCCCTGTCTGACTCTGCCACGCCAAGCTGCCGCAGCCCACACCTAACGGAGGCCCAGTGGCAAGACCACAGCCCTAGGACGAGCCAAGACATCCCCAGGACCCCGGGGCGTGACCTCCCTAGCCCCACCCGACGACCTCCTGCCCGGTGGAGTAAGCGCAGGCAAGCGCGCCTGCTCTCTGTGTTCGGGCCCGGACCCCTCAGGAAGGGCATCCACCTATCACCGCCCTCAGACCACTCCCGGATGAGACGACAACAGCCCGGTCCCCTGATGAGGCCCCGGACGAACACCAGCAGCCAGGCCTCCTGACGAAGGCCCCTCTGGATGCCCAGACGACCAGTGGCCTCCTGATGAAGGACACTCTGGACACCCAGACGACCAGCGGCCTCCTGACGCAGGCTGCCATTCTAGGCCCTCCACTACTGCCGGGCCTCACCCTACAGCAAGCCCGTCACACCCACCTGTCACGGAGTCCTCCGGCCCTGTCTTGCTGTGCATAGTATTTTCTTGTAAATTGTACCATTGTGTATCTGACTCAGAATTGTGGTTTATGGTAATGTACGTGTAAGGTTTGTTCCCCTGAGTTTTTATGCTCTATTCCCATTGGTTGCCTTAAGGAACCCAACCCAGTCTAGAAAGAGGACCCCACTCCAGGCACTGTGTCTAAGGAACAAGAAGTCATACCCTTACACATGCATCATCACACTGGTGGCCAGCGGTCGTTCTTGACCCGGTGGGTAGCAACAGGGAACAAGGGAAATTTTGGAAAAATGGTGACAGAACTGCACGTCCAGATATCTAAATTCGACCCTGAGCAATACGACATCCACACATACTTGAAAATAGTAAAACCAATGTTGGACATAGCCTTTGAGACAGACAGACAAAAAATAGCAGTAATGTTACCACGTTTGGGCAAAGCAGTAGCCACAATTGCACCTAATATCGCCCTGGAGCTGACATGGGCAGAATTCAACCATCTAGTGACCCAGGCAGTCACTCCATTTTTAGATAGAGTCATAACATTGTTACAACTCAACTCCTTAACCTACAACGGAAACCTTGACGACTCATTCGTCACCGCCGCATACCCGGACTGTACTAAGGAAGCCCAGGAACAACACATCTTCGATACCCTGATCAAGATCCTCCCCAGTGCTATCAGGGAGCACTTCACCATACATGACCCAACGGGAGACTTGGATAAATATATCCAACTCGTGCGACACTTACTGGCCGCACATTCCACCCCTCAACACACTGGCACCGTAACCCAAAAAACAGCGCCATACCACAACCCAAGGCCACCTCCAGCACAACCAAGTCCTCCACCGGCACCCTCCATCCCTAATATAATTTCCGTCGGCCCATGGGAATTCATTGCATGCAGCCACCGATGCCCACTCCAAGACATCCGGGAGCAGCTAAATGCCACCCAGTGTAAGGCGGCCTCCTGGGTACGCCATAAGGTAATCTTCCTTAACAACGAGGGCGCCGAGGATGATGATCCATCCGCCGAGCTTCAGAAAAGCAGACCTCGGTGGAAAAGACATTCCACACCTTTTCCCTGAGCTCACTCTACTCCTTCTACGTCTTCTACTTTACCCTCTTCTCTTCTTAACTTTTCTGCTTTCCCACACACCACTCTCCCCTCTACCATCGCCTCCTCCCTTCCTACTCTCCCTCAGCACGAGGCCTGCCTCCACCTTAACAGGCTTACTGAAACCCCCACCTTCTGCTCCTTTAACCCACATTCTGAAACTGTATCCTCCTGTCTACCATCTCCCACCTCTCACCACCCACCTCACAATCTCCCACATCTGAGTCATACACCCTTTCTTCCACTCCCTTCTCCTTCTCTGCATCCTCACACATCCTTTCTACTCCCCCGGCGACCTCACCTCACCTCTCGCCACCACACCGCTCTCACCAGCCCAATCACTGGACCAGACAACTCCCAAATCACCCCCAGCCACACCACCGTGCTCCAGAACTCCACCCGCAACTCTCAGCGCACACCACCCTCACCAGGCTGCTCCAGTATACATCCATCACCCCAAACCACCTCCACTATGATGCCTCCAAGCACACTTACCACCACCATTACCAGCTCAGGGCAGATTTCCCGACCACCACAAAGATACGCCACCACCCCTTCACCTATCCCCCCATCCCCTCCGACGACCTCAACTCACCTCTCACCTCGCGCCACCACAGCACCACCACCAACGCAGCCACCACACCTGGAAATCGCAACACCGCCCACAGTCCCACCACCATGCCCCAGACATTCCACCGGCACAGCCTCCTCCCATCCCCGCCACCCCACCGCCCGCTCCATCCCCACCACCTCCACCACCAACCATCACCCGCCGTTCCACATCACACACATCACCACATCCCTCCCCGCCCACGGCCAAATTCACCACCTCCGTAACCCGATCAGGGCAAGTCTCACCCCCACCCCAGCGATACACCGCCACCCCCTCCCCCTCACCACCCCAACACCGCCAAACACCAACCAAGTGACATACCGCATTCACCAAGCCATGTGGAAAGCACAGCCACCCGCACTTCCGAGGGACATCCCCAGCTCCTCCCCCAACCACCGACATAAAATGCCAACCCTCCAGTCGGTGGCTAGCATTCAGCCACGGCCCACCGTCACCACCACACCATCTCCGGCTATGAAGATCTGCCGTGTCATCTGGGCCCTCACCATGGGCAAGAAAAAAAACGCATTCGGGGAACACTGCACCTACAACACCTCATCCAGGAATCACCCCAACCCTCAACACTGTTCATTACTTTCACCAACAACTACCAACCGGACCCCTTCACCACCCGCTAGACCTCCATCCTGCAACACCTCACACCACAACACCAGTCCGCCACCACCTATACCTACCACCTCCAGGCACGGGAATGTGACTTTTTTGCCAACGACGGTGGTGAAATGCAGAACACCCAAAACAAAACACAAAATACGTGGCGAAAAACCGAAGCACCCCATGGACCTTACCTGGGTGAGACACCCACCCCAGGAGGAGATACCCAGGGAGCAGAAATGAGCTGCGCGGGCTCCATGCAAGACAGGCGAACCTGCGTCTTTCCTTCGCGCCCCTCTCGCGCTCAGTTAACTTGCCATGGAGTTCACAGTCACGGCGAATTACATCCCTGCTGGACCAGCCCTCGACAGGTTCAGGGTGGGGCTAACTCTTTAGCCTCAGACAGTATCCTGGAGACAGCCACTAGCAGCTCACTTGCTGCTTCCCTCCCTCAGTCATACCGGGTGACGGCCACCTTGCCGTACTTACTCACACCGGGTGATGACCACCTTGCCGCATGTGGGGAGTAGACAGACACCAGCCGCCCTTGATCTAACTCCATAAAAGGAGGTCAGGTGACGGCCACATTGCTGCACCTACTCACACTGGGCGACGGCCACCTTGCCACACACAGGGAGGAGACGGACACCAGCCGCCCTCGCTCTAATTCCATAAAAGGAGGAAAGGTGTCGGCCACCTTGCTGCACCTACTCACACCGGGTGACAGCCACCTTGCCGCACACAGGGAGGAGACGGACACCAGCCGCCCTCGCACTAACTCCATAAAAGGAGGAAAGGTTGACGGTCACCTTGCCATACCTAGGAGACGACCACCTTGCCGCTCCACCAAAAGACCTTAAAGGAAGGGTGATGGCGGGTACCCTCCCCCTCTCTCCCAACAAGGATGTCATCTCCCTAGAACAGCAGTTGGAGGAGGCCTGGCAAGGACACCTGGTGCCTGGGGTTCTAGCCTTTCGGCTCGACTCCTGGTGGCCCCAACCCCCGTTGGACTCTGCCATACCAAGCTGCTGCAGCCCACACCTGACGGAGGCCCAGCGGTGAGATCGCAGCCCTAGGACCAGCTGAGATGTCCCCAGGACCCTGGGGCGTGACCTCCCTAGCCCCACCCGACGACCTCCTGCCCGGTGGAGTAAGCGCAGGCAAGCACGCTTGCTCTCCCTGTTTGGGCCCAGCCCCTAGTCCTGAGACTCCGGACCTCTCAGGAAGGGCGTCCACCAATCACTGCCCTCAGACCACTCCCGGATGAGACGACAACGGCCCGGCCTCCTGAAGAAGGCCCCTCTGGACGCCCAGATGACCAGTGGCCTCCTGATGCAGGCTGCCATTCTGGGCCCTCCACTACTGCCGGGCCTCACCCTACAGCAAGCCCCAGTCACACCCACTTGTCACAGAGTCCTCTGGCCCTGTCTTGCTGTGTACAGTATTTTCTTGTAAAGTGTACCATTGTGTATTTGCCTCAGAATTGTGGTTTATGGTAATACTGTATATGTGTAAGGTTTGTTGCCCTGAGTTTTTATGCCCTGTTTCCATTAGTTGCCTTAAGGAACCCAACCCGGTCTAGAAAGAGGATCCTGCTCCAGGCTCCGTATCTAAGGAACGAGAAGTCGTACCCTTAGACACGCAGCATAACAATTATTATAATTGTTAAATATATTTACAGTCATAATAATAACTATTTATAACAATAAAGGAGGGAGTGTGATCGGTGGCACCTATTTTTATGTGCCATTTTGAAGGTTATGAAATTACAAGACTATTGATATTTAATACTTGTGGTCATCCAACCTCCCCATAAAACTTAATAAGTGAAATCCCCCCTACCCCACCCCACCCCCCCAAAAGTGCCACTGTAGGGGCATCATTATAGCTAATGTACGGTATGTGTAAATTACCAGGTAAGAAATAAGACTGACATGTACTGGGATTTGGCATCAGGCCAAGAAGTGCTTCATTAGCAGGAAGGTGTTTGTCCAATGGCCCTCCTTCCTCCTCCATGTGCGCACTGATCATTGGGCCGGTTGAATGCAATAGGCTCAGCTGCTGGGGGTCCAGACTGTGGACTCTCAACAGTGCTAAAACGGCCAGTATTCATTTCTTCGGGGGCAGACACATGTAATCTAAGCCAGGGGATCATATTGTGTATTGGAACCTGTAGGTTCATTTCATCATTTTTGGTTGGTTGGCCCTTCTTCTGTGGAATATATAAATTTATACTATATATATATATATATATATATATATATATATATATATTGTATATATATATACATATACATGAGTATATATATAAAATGAATTCAGATCTTATACTGTATGTTCTTATTTTTACCTGCGCCAAGGCTCCTTGATGCTATGGATCCTGAGAAGATGTTTTCTGATAATGCACTTGTTTGTGTGGCTGGAATTGGGGACCGCCACTTTGCCATGTGTGAAACACCCTTCATGCTGGAAATTGACTCTGATACTCTTGAAACAAAGGAAAGGGTGAGTTGTTTTTGTTGTTGTTGAGTAATCTTGGTGAAAATGCAAAATAGAAAAGGGTGAAAATGAAGGTAAATTTGCATTAATCTTAGCTCTGCTATTTTGTGAATCCTCCACATTGTTGTTATGGCCCAAGTCCTATCTGGATGTGATCTTGGTGGACTGCAGGCTGAAGTTCCCATTCTCCAGCAGTCCACCACATACCATTTGGGGATTATAAAGATGAGGGCTATTTGTATAGATGGTTGCTGGAGCTGCCCCATTACATTGGTGCCACCATGTGAAAGCACACCTCTTTAGAAGCATCTGCATATTATGTACTGTATTATGGAAGTCTAATAATATTTGCATTAAATCATGATACTGATCTCATATATTATTATTATGTCTTGCACAGGTGAACATCCATAAGCGTTATGGGTTGATGACACAGAGCCCCCACCTGGTTGTTTCCAATGATGGAGTGTACACAGTTGGCCAGGGTGTTGGTGTTACCGGACCAAAGTATAATATTCTCCGCTATCCTCTTGATGGTAAGCCTCTATCATTTTCACTGTCTTTCCCACTAGGTATCATCATCTGGCAGTACCATTGACTTCTTTAATCATTATTCAGACTCTTTTCAGAAAGTAATATATGCTGTATAAGGAAGAATGTTAACTTAGCAGATAAAGTATTAAATGCTTGCTTGAAGTTGAATTAATCTATTAAAAATAGGAGTAACACTGAAGTCTTCTAGGTAAGTATATCCATAATTTTAATTCTATATAAGTATTTTGGCTTGTCACTCAGAGTAGAGTTACCCATAGGCAGAGGGAAGAGGAAAGAATGAAGGAAAGAAAGACAGAAGAATGAGGGTGGTACACTCCCTTATTCTTCTGTCACCCATAGACAGAAGAAAGAGGAAAGAATGAAGGAAAGGCAAAAGAGGAAGGATGGGAGAAAGGAAAGGGCAGACACCCAAAGCAGCATTACATTGAGTGAGTGGATGGTGAGTGCCTCCACCTGTTTCCTGAACACCAGGAAACCATTTACTGTCCTGGGTGGTAACCATATTACCAAATTATAGCACCTGGTGGTTTAGTGGGTAATTAAGGTGCTCCAGTTGGATTGAGCCTGTGTAGGTTTATATCCAAGGGGTGGTCGGGGTTTATTGCTCACATAATGCCACTCAGGGATGAGTGAGGCTGGTCACTCTCATCTTAAATGTCAGGACCAACTTGCCTAGCCCCTGGCGGCTACACTTCTTATAGGGTGGCATAGGATTGGATGATGGATGGATAATATAAGTATTTTCCTGTACTTATACATATAGTTAAGCTACATGTTGTTATAGGCATTTAAATCCCATTGATTGAGCAAGCTTGAGCCCTGCTCGTTTTGTTGATATGATGTCCATTTGCCTACTACTGAATGATATATACTGTAATGTCGTTTATACTGAGGGATTAGTATTCTTAGTTAACCCCTCCGTGGCCGATGCGGTGGAATTTTTCGTGCACCCCAGGCCGACACGGGGGCCATTTTTTGAAGTTTTGAAAATCGATTTTTTTTTTCTTGCCATATTGAAGGGAAAGTTCAGACGCACCTAACATTGCAAATCCCAGCTTCCTACACCCACTCTGTGGCTTGCAGTGGAGCGCGAAAGTTGCAGAATTATCGGCAACCGATATCTGCTGTTGATACATGATGCCCCGGTGCAACTTCGCAGGTGTTGTTTGTTTGTTTTTTCCCAAAAAACAATGCGAATGATGCTGAAATGATGCGGATATATGAGATATGATGATATCGAATGATTTCGGTACATAATATGTTAGGAATGGTTGAAAAAAAAAAATAATATGAATATTTTTTCACCTTTTTGATATAAAATATGTTTATGGTAGTTTCGAGTTATTTTTTATGTTATTGTTATGCCCATGCTTGGAAAAGGGAGTGAGAGGGTTGAATTTTCAGTCCTAAATGAGAAAACTGTATGTTCTCCGAGGCTAGGCTCTCCCGCGGGAGATGAAAGTGGAGGGTCAGATCCGATTAGCAATACGGAAGTTGAGTCGTAACTTCCAGGTCCCACACGATGTGCATGGCTAAAACTATAATTGTAATGCAGTTTCAAAACAACGAATAAGTCTAATTATTACGAATACAGAGACAAAGCAGAAATAAATACGTTTACAGGCGAGGGAAAACGTATTTTTTCCATGATAATACGTTCACCTTTCTCTATCATTTTACCTCGTTACAGCCGCAATATTTGTTGCTGTCTTGTAAACTGGGTGGTTGTGTGTGTTTTGCAAGGGAGGAAAAGATTATATTTTCTGTCTGGGTCGAGATAATGGGTGTAACCATGTGTTTTTAGGCATGGCCACAAGAGAAAAAATCATTCATCCACTCCTCACGGCATCAGGTGGTGAACTGAGAGTGTGAGAGAGGATACGTGAGAGGGTGAATTGAAGGTCAGTGTCATGTCCCAGATGTTTGTTCACTTCCCGAAAGTTTTCACAGTTTTCTACAAGTAGCACTGCATCGAATGATCCAAACCATTACAACAAACCTGAGCAAATAGGTGAAGATACCAAGACAAAAATTTTTCACTTATGTCTTTTTTGTTTGTGCCTGTATTAGTTCATAATCATAAACAGGTGGTTGTGTGTGTTTTGCAAAAGAGGACAAAGATGATATTTTCTGCCTGGGTCTAGATGATGAGTGTAGTTATGCTTGTTTAGGCATGGCTGGGAGTGAAAGAATTGAAAATCCACTCATCACAGCAGCAGGCTCTGAACTGCTTGATGGGGTGTATGGGAGTGTAGTGTAGGTCAGTCTGAAGACATTCAGAACGTTCATTCACTTCCCCAAAATTTTTGCCATTTTTTATAGGCCATGCTCAAACGACGCCACCGGCCATTGATCGGCCAAGCGTCATTCGACGCCACCGGCCACAGAAGGGTTAATCACAACCATGACCAAGAACAAGATCATATCACCCATATGTAGCTGCCATAAACTACAACCATATGCAACCCAACTATTCCCTATGTTAATTGTGATCACATTTAATTACAGGAAATCTGAAGCAGGGCAAGGTGGTGGCATCACTTGGGGCAAGATGGCGGCTTTCCCCTGCATACATGCATTCCATGGCTGTGACTGACAACTATGTTGTGTTGATAGAGCAACCCCTGGCAGTGTCCTTGTCAGAGTTGCTCAGTGATATTGTCAACAATGCTCCCTTCATTGAAGGGCTCAAGTGGCACAATGAACCTGTAAGTATACTAAGGATTACAGTATATGCAGATTATGTGTATGTAAATTATAAGGAAAGTATAGGTGGATATCATCATTACTGTGGTTTTGGCCTGTATGCCTAATTTTAGGTTGATTAAAGATGTCAGGTTTCACATCTACTGTGATTTATCTCACTTTTTCCTTGTGTATACTGCAGTGTATATGGGTTAGAGAGTGTACTGGTATGTTTAAAAAGATAGGTAAACATTTAGTCATTGCTTTGGTTATGAGATTTATTTGAAAATTTGCAGAGGTAACCATCATCAACCTTAACCTTTAAGGGTGGGGTGCTTCCTTCTTCAGAACAAGAAGTTGTCATATCAGGAGCCAGAATAAATCCTACTGTGTCCCTGGCATCCTTTAGGGATTAAGGACAGTTGGGACACTATCTGTCTCACTTAATAGGAGGTAATACTGTATATTGTGGTAGATGGGGGCACTCACCATTCACTCATTTGATGTAGTGCTGCTCTCGGGTGTCTGCCCTTTCCTCTCCTCCATCCTTCTTTCCTTCCATCCTTTTTTGTCTAGCCTTCATTCTTTCCTTGTCCTTCTGCCTACGGGTGACTTTACACTCCCTCTTCTGTCTTTCTTTCATTCATTCTTTCTTTCCTCTTCCTTCTGCCTGTGGGGGACTCTACACTGAGTGACAACCCAAATGGTTTCCTCTATACCCAGAAACCATTTACTATGCTGGGTGGTAACCACATAACCAGATTTTGGCGCCTAGTGGTTTAGTGGGTAATTACAGCTCTCCAGTCGGATTGAGCCGGTGAAGGTTTATATCCAAGGGGTGGTTGGGGTTTATTGCTCACGAAATGCCACTCAGGAATGAGTGAGGCTTGTCACTCTCAACTTAAATGTCATGACCAACTTGCTTAGCCTCGGGCCTCTACACACCTCATGGGGCAATGTAGGATTGGATGGTGGATGGATGGATGGAATACTGTATATGGTATGTGTACAGTTAGGCATGTATATATGTGTGTGATGAGTAATAGGGGGGATTATGGTTGTAATGTTGTGAATTACAGTACTGTACTTGGAGAAAATATTAATGTGTTGCATTGTTGGTGCAGGTTTTGGTGCACTTAATTGACAAACAGACATGGAAGCCAGTCAAGACACGCTACGTGATGGACCCATTCTTCTTCATGCACATTGCCAATGCTTATGAGGATGGCGACCATATTGTGCTGGACATACCTACATACAAGGACTCAACACTCCTGCACAACATGTTCATCTCCACACT
>JAGKTI010000414.1:99538-110499 GCA_018397915.1 Birgus latro
TATATATATATATATATATATATATATAGATATATATAAATACAGTATATATACAGGGTGATTCAAGAGTTTCTCCGGAAACTCTGGGAAATGCAAGCTTATGCAATTCTAAGCATAAAATATTCTACAAGTATAGGTATTTAATGTAATGGTTTACAAGTGGTTTACAAGTGATGAAATTTTCAAATCTGACATGTGAATGGGAGGTGGTCTTGCTGTGTTGCCAGGTTACTCAATTTTCTTTTAAATTTTTGCACGTTTTTCTTTTCTGAATGAAACTATTCTTTCAATAGTCGTCAGGTAAGTAATTGTTCTACATAGAAAAGTATGTCACTTTAAAGTAACAAATAAATCTACTATTGAAGGAGTAAACATGGTAAAGATGCAATACCAGTGATAATCAGAGCTCAGTTCCCGCCAAGTGCTGGTGAGTGTGGTAGGCCTATTTATTACAGGGACAGTTTCACCCACATTTCGCTACAATGCCATTCACTTTTACAAACGTGGAGTATGCAGATATGATTTTTATCTATGGGTTCTGCAATGGCAACGCTGAAGCATCAGCAAGAGAATACAGACGGAAATATCCAAACAGGAGCCCAGATGCAAAAGTTTTTCACCACGTCTACAGTGAGAGGCATGTTGAAGTACGACGCATAGTAGGAATTGTACACTGCAGTCCTAGCATCAGTACAAGAAGAATTTCATCCCGACTGTGTTCCACAAGCGAAGGTATGGAGGACATTATAGCGGGGAGGTCTGTACGCATATCACATACAAGGTTAGTATCTACAACCCGGGGATTCTGCTCAACGACTTTATTGCTATACTTGGCTAGCAGATCATTCTCAGCTGTGCAAGTACATTTTATACACTGATGAAGCCATATTTACCCGCAGTGGATCACATAATACTCGTAATGCACATTAGTTGTCAAAAGAAAATCCCAAGGAGACAGCTGAACGGAACTTTCAACACCGATTTTCAGTTAATGTGTGTTGCGGTATGATTGACAACCAGCTGATTGGACCTCATATCTTTGAAGGGAGGCTTACAGGAGATGTGTATGTTAATTTTATCAGAGATGAACTTCCCTTGTTACTTAAAGATGTGCCTCTGAAGACACGGTGACGTATCATTTTTCAACAAGATGGGCTGCCTCACATTCACATCTGTCAGATTTGAAAATTTCACCACTTGTAAACCATTACATTAAATACCTATACTTATAGAGTATTTTATGCTTAGAATTGCATAAGCTTGCATTTCCCAGAGTTTCCGGAGAAACTCATGAATCACCCTGTATATATAATGTCCTTCATATATATATATATATATATATATATATATATGTGTGTGTGTGTGTGTGTATAAAATGTCTTTCACCCTCACAACTTCCTGTGCAAAGATTTCGGGGCCAGATCCAGCACTTTGGAGAAGGGGGACATGATTTCTAGCAATATTGCCACATAAAGCATTTAAAAAAACAAATAAACATGCACTTTTATTTTACCTTTTGTAGTCACAGAAGTACATTAAGACAGGCAAGTGGAAGGGCAGTATTTATTGCATGTACTTTGGTAAATAACATTGTTCCTTTATAAGTAATCATTGGTCTGCCAAAAATAAGAGGGAAATCCCCCCCCACCCCAGTTTGATTTGGTTTATTTAAATTCATTACTATCCTTGAACAGTGCAATATATGACTCCAGCATTGATGGAAAGGATAGTTTGAATCAATATTATATATGTTATATTCTTAGGACTCATAACTTGATCGTTCCATATAAGATGGGATGAACATTGGTGATGAAGGCATAGTACCTGTACGCAAATAAATGCACAGTGATGTCTGTTGCAATATTCCGAAACCAGATGTCACTCATTTTTCATGGTGTGTTGTGACCTTATCTGTTATCTGTAAGGCCAAAGAAGAAATGATACCATTTCTGTTCATGCCTATCTTGCCAGGGAATATGACCTTGGTCAGGGAGATGCAGTAACCCAGTGTTTGTGTTGTAAACAGCCTCTTAGCCCTAGTGACATAGCATAGGGGGAACTATAACTATGACATCATTTTCCTCTTGTAGCCCAGAGTATATTCAGGAGCTTTCTCTTCAATATCCCACCTCATGTGAACATGAGAAACAGGATCAAAATGTTAATGGTAATAACTTGATCACATTATTCTATACTGTACATCACTTCTGCAGGTTTGCCACTAGATATGATATGTCATTATGTAATAACCAAACTGAAACTTAACAAATTAATCACTGTCCTTGCCAAAATTCGATCTCAGGTCCCCGCGCTTCATATGCGCACACGTTACCACTGAGCCAAAGAGAGGATCCCCGCTTTGCCTCTAGGCAATGCAAGCTTTTATACATCCCATTATATCACTCTTTTCTCCCCCTGGTGATTAATTTGGTCAGTTTCGAACACATGTGGTAGCGTAGCACATTGGAGGCCACCACTGGGAGCACTGTGGACCACACCGGACAGCTCACCCCCAGGATGTCAGGCTGTCAACATCATTGCCCTCAAGGCTTTGCCTTACATCCCACCGCTGCCACCTGTGTAATAACCGAACTGAAACTTAACAAATTAATCACTGTCCTGGCCGAGATTCAGGCCCCCGCGCTTCATACGCGTGCACGTTACCACTGAACCAAAGAGAGGATCCCCTCTTTGCCTCTGGGCAATGCGAACTTTTATACACCCCATTACAATTATAATAAAATGTTGTATTGCAGTTTGTGAAAAGTGTTGTGATATATTTTTATCTTTTGCATTCAGGAGCAGCGAGGGAAGAACACTGAAGACTACGTGGCCTCCTTCCGGTCCACTCTGCACAGGGTGGTAGTGCCATTGAACACTAAGGGCAAGGACAAACTTATCACCCTCCCTGACACCTCATGCACTGCCTCATGGGCTGGCCAAGAGGTAAGACTGTGCTGCAAACAAATATAAAAATACAGGATATTACATGTATCTATAGACATGTATGACAGATTTTCCTTTCAGTTCATAATGTTGCTGGAAAATACACAGTATATTTTACAGGTAGGATCAGGTTTAATCATGCTTTTTGGTAAATGATAGTGCTGTATAATTAGAGAACGAGTGCAAATACTGTGTTATGAAACTGTTAATACTTAAAGTAATCTTGCTGGAGGATGAATCAGTGTACACATCCTAGGACAATACATAACTGGTCCTTTTCAGATTGTGTTGCAGAGTGAAAAGTTGTCCGAGATCACTGTAGAAAACCCCTGCATCAACTCGGGCAAAGCAGGTCAGAAGCACCAGTTCATTTGGGCAATGGGCCCAAGTCCAGAAGGGAATGATTCTGGCTTTGTAAGTCAACTGTCATAATTCTCACAGAACGTTCGTTCATATTAGGGCATTGAAATCGTGGAATAAGTGTACTGTATAATACAGTTACATTAAATGGTGGAGTGTGTTATTATTATTCATCCATCCATCATCTAAACCTGTGTTGCCCCATGAGGAGCGAAGGAGCCTGGGGCTAGGCAAGTAGGCAAATTGGTTCTGACATTTAAGGTGAGTGACCAACCTCACTCATCCCATAGTGGCATTACATGAGCAATAAACCCCAACCATCCCTTGGATATAAACCTGCACAGGCTCAATTTGACTGAAGTGCCTTGATTACCCACTAAACCACCAGGCACCATAATTTGGTTAAATGATTACCACCCAGCATAGTAAATGGTTTCCTGGTGTATACAAACCATTTGGCTTGTCACTCAGACAGAAGGAAGAGGCAAGAATGAAGGAAAGAACAACATAGGAGGAAGGAAGGAAGAAAGGAAAGGGCAGCCACCTGAGAGCTGCACTACGAGTGAGTGGATGGTGAGCGCCCCCACCTACCACCTATTAATACTGTCTACGATTACAGAACAATTACTGTTATGTGCTGGGATCAAGGGGCAGAGAAGTTACTGTGTTACAGTATTCTAAGGCAACACCCAGTTCATCTATAACATCTTATTTTTATGCTCTGTGACCTTTTTAGTGGTAGGTGGTGGCGACCATCATCCACTCACTTGATGTAGTGCTGCCGACTTCTTCCTTAGCCTTTATCATTCTTTTTCTGTGCCTGCCCTCCTTTCTTCGTATTTCTTCTATATTTCCTGTCACTTCTTACTGCTTTTCTTTCCTTTACAGGTGGCATTACATTGAGTGACAAGCCAAATGGTTTCCTGTAAGCCAAGAAACCATTTACAACGCTGGGTGGTAACCATATAACCAAACCATACGTGCTCCCTACGTGTCAACAAGTGGGTTGGTGGAGGGTTAGTGCCCCTCCCCTTAAAAAAAAATAACTCAAAGTCAAATGGCCACCCCTTACGGGATTATGGTGTCTGGCAATAGATAGATAGATAGATAGACCTTTATCCCTAACCTGTCACTAGGCAAATACTTTGATGTTAGTACAGTACATCCTTCAACTTTTGCGAATTTTAACTTTGCGATTCACCAATTTTGTGAGGTTGTTCCAAAAGTCATTTATTTTTTAACACTTATGAACTTTGCGAGCGATCACACTTTGCAAGGTCGAGTGGTGGGAGAGTTGTCTTCCCGCACTACTTTGCCATGCGGAGTAGTGACGTCATGGTTCATTGGGTGTACTGAGCCTCCTAGTTCAGTGGTCTGCCGCCCGCCACGTTTGTTTGCATCTGTTTCCAACCAAGGTCACTGACCCTCACAATTTTGTGGTGCTCCTCGCAATATCCCAGCCGTCTAACCTTGCACAAGTGTTATCATGGCGCCAACGGGTAAGAAGAATAAGAAAATAAGTTTGGAGACCAAACTGAAAATGATTGAAAGGAAAAAAGCAGGTAAAGGTAATTCTGCTATTGGTCAGGAGTTTGTGGTGTTGGTGAATCGACAGTGAGAATGATTTTAAAGAACAGTGAACAAATCAAGCAAGCAGCGAAGAACTATGGAGGTGCTCAATTTGATGGTAGAATGCAGGTGGACAACAAAGAAGTGCTAATAAAAATGGGAAGATATCTTGCTCACTACATTCAGAGAAAGGAAAAGGAAGGGGTTGCATTAGATGGGCGCCATATAAGGGAGCAAGCAAAGATATTTTATCACACGTGCCTTAAAAAAGCCATTAATCCTCCAACAAAACGTTTCAAGGCATCGAGTGGGTGGCTGTGCCAGTTCCTCAAAAGGAAGGGGTTTAAACACATCAGGTTCAGTGGCGAGTGAGCCAGTGCTGACTACAAATTGGTCAACATCACCCCAAGGTAAGCACTTTTTCCCACTCTCTCTTGACTCTGCCTCTTAATTTTACGATGATAAATGAAACAAATTTGAACTGATGTACTGTACAGTAATATTAATAAGAAAACATCATAGGTAAGAAACATTTAAAAAAAAATGCATTTACACTGATGTGAAGACTGGCGTGGTGTACGGGACTGGTAGCGTGGCGAGGCATGGCTACTGTGCCCCCGCGGGGCCTACGTCATCACTATCACTGTCGGCAGATATTTTCACATCTTGCTGTGTTTTTTTCTGCCTCTCTCATGAATCCCTCATAGTCAGAATCGTCACTGGGGTCATCAGAATCAAAACGGTTAGGGATGCTAGGATCGCTTGCTGCTTGGGGAGGGGTGGCAGGACGGCTAGTCGATGGGGCAGGGCCTCCTGGGGTTCTCATGAATTTTGTGATTAGAGACTGCTTCCTCTTGTTAACCTCATCTCTGTGGAAGTCAGCATAAAAGTGAAACGGCCGAGAATTAACGATGCATAACCTGGCCAATATCCTCGCCGTCATTGACCAGCTGAAAGAAACCATCGTAAGCAACGAATGTGACCGATTTAGGGCTCAGGAAACATGCCACGGTGTTGACAGGGCCCTTCGCTTTTATGCTGACCTCCACAGAGATGGGGTTAACAAGAGGAAGCAGTCTCTAATCACAAAATTCATGAGAACCCCAAGAGACCTTGCCCCATCGACCAGACATCCGACCACCCCTCCCCAAGCAGCCAGCGATCCTAGGATCCCTAACCTTTTTGATTCTGATGACTCCAATGATGATTCTGACTTTGAGGGATTTATGAGAGAGGCAGAAAAAACACAAGATGTGGAAATATCTGCCGACAGTGACAGTGATGACGTAGGCCCTGCGGGGCCACAGTAGCCAAGCCTCGCCCCGCCACCAGTCCCGTACACCACGCCAGTCTTCACATCAGTGTAAATGCATTTTTTTTTTTTTAATGTTTCTTACCTATGATGTTTTCTTATTAATATTACTGTACAGTACATCAGGTCATGTTTGTTTCATTTATCATCGTAAAATTAAGAGGTAGAGTCGAGAGAAAGAGTGGAAAAAAGTGCTTACCTTGGGGTGATGTCGATCAATTTGCCTTTACTTCATAGATTTAATAGTTTCAATTCTGCAAATTTTGATTTTGCAAGGGTTTTTGTCGACCATATTCTGGCAAAATTGGAGGAAGGACTGTAACTTCAAAGGAGTAGCTAAATATGCTTGGCACTGTCCTTTTTGTCAGGTTTGTGCTTGATCTTCCCGTTAATTATGATGCTCTGTGTATTTCTTATGTCTTATCATCACCACTTAACAGCAACTTTGCCATTAACCTATAGCAGGCTAAAGCACATAGCTCAGATGTTAGTGAGTCATATCTTAGGTTCAGATCTGGCAACAATTTTGGGGGAATTGGTAAGAATATAAGCTTATGTACTGGTATATAGTTTTTCACTCTAATAATGCTCTGACCTGAGCTCCAAATTTGGGATCCAGTAGTTAACTCACAGACTGTGTAACTTTTTTTTTTACTTGCAGTATGCAGTGGTGGAAGCGATGAAGAAAGTCAAAATGGGGAAAGCCCCAGGAATTGATGGAGCGTGAGGTGAAATGCAGAAACACGGGGGAGAGGCGGAGAGATAGTAGTAGAATGGATGTGGAAGGTGTGCAGATTGGCCTGGGAGGAAGGTAGAGCCCCGGAGGATAGGAAGTCAGATATAATTATTCCTGTGTACAAAGGAAAAGGGGAAAAAGAAGTGTGTGGTAATCATAGGGGCATTTTCCTTTTTAGTGTAATAGGAGAAGTATATGGTAGGATACTTATTGACAGAGTTAGGGAAATAACAGAGGAATTAGTTGGAGAAGAACATGGAGCTTTTAGGAAGGGAAGAGGTTGTGTAGATCAGATATTCATTTTTAGATCTAGTGGAAAAGTTTTTAGAGAAGGGAAAGAAGTTGTATGCAGCCTTCATGGATTTGGAGAAAGCATGTGACAGGGTGGATAGACAAGGATTGTGGAAAGAATATATGGAGTAGATAAGAAGTTGCTGAAGGCCGTGAAGAGTGTGTATGAGGGTGCTAAGGCTGCAGTGCGTGTGGATGGCGAACTGACTGAATTTTTCCATTTGAAGGTTGGATTGAAACAAGGATGTGTCATGTCTCCATGGTTGTTCAGTCTGTTTATGGATGGGGTTATAAAAGAGATACAAGGTTGGGCAGTGGATGTTGGAGCTGCCCTAGTGAGAGGGGGCAGTGTTTGGAAACTCCCTGTACTGTAGTTTGCAGATGATACTGTGTTGTTGAGTGAAGACAAAGGGGAGCTGCAAGGCTTGTTAGATATTTTTTTTTTTTTTTATGTGTCCGACTCTGGGCATAGGCTTTACAGCCTGCTATCAAGGCCCAGCCGTCCTCCTACATACTACATGTCACCACTTCAGCGCTAACACCCACCGTCCATATTGAATACATGCTAGGGCTGTCTCATACAGGACTGGTGTATTGGTATTAGCGGGGTTATTTTTACATGTCGGCGGGTCTTCTGGTAGATCAGTAAAGCCTGATTTAATGAAATTCAAATCCTTAAACTGTTCCCTGCCACAGCGAGGATTCGAACCTGGGTCCCTCGGGACTGCAAGAATGAGTTTGGGAGAGTGTGTAAGAAATGGAATCTAAAGGTGAATATAGAGAAAAGTGATGGTCTTTGAAAGAAGTGAAGTCAGTGAATGTACAGTGAGGTTGGTTGGGGAGGATATGGAGAATGTGAGTGCATTTAAGTACTTGCATAGTGTGATGAGTAAGGATGGAAGTCTGGAGGGGGTGAAGTGCTTGAAAGGGTGCAGCAGGGAAGAAAGGTTGCTGGTTCCTTGAAAGCAGTGATAAGAAACAGGGAAGTGAGCATGGAAGTGAAAAAGCTGGTACATGACAGTATTGTGATACCAACTCTAACATATGGAATTGAAGCTTGGACACTGTTGGAGGGACAGAAGTCAAGAGTGAGAGCAGTGGAAATTAGTTATTTGAGAGAAGCATGTGGAGTCACATGGAGAGACAAACTGACAAATGAGGAACTGAAGAAGCATTGTGGTGTGGATGTGGATGTGATAGGAAGTTTTAGGAGAAACACATTAAGGTGATTTGGGCATGTGGAGAGGATGGAGAGTGAGAGACTGACGAGGAGAGTGTATGTGAGTGAGGTGGAGGGAGGGGGAGGCTGAGGATGAGATGGAGGGATGGAGTGGAGAAGTATATGAGAGTAGGGGGTGTGAGCTGGGAGCAGGGCAGTGAAATGGCGGGGGACAGAGCGACAGGGAGGCGATTTGTTTGTGGCCACTCCGTACGGGATTAAGGCATCTGGCAATAGATAGATAGATAGATACATAATTCTCTCTTAAGCCTGATATTCAGAATTTAGACATACATACACTTTTGCCTTATCATGGTGGATGATGTATGTATGGCAGTACTATGTACAAGGTAATGGTTACAATTGTTTTAAAACATAACGGTCAGCGTAAGAGTCTACCTACCCCACATGTATTTTAACCTCTTCACTAAATGCTATATTTTTTATTTTATTCTATCTGTAGTAAGATAACTTGGGTTAGGATAAGATATAATGAAGGGGTGAATGATGGCGTCATTGAGGACCTCCAGTTTGAAAAACCTATGGTATGGTAAACAAAATCATCTGGAAATAGCAGGAATAACATCGAAAATGAATGCCAGGACTGAAGGAGTTTATCGGATGAAGCCCTTTCCTTTCTTCCATCATTCTTTCCTTCCGTCCTCTTCTGTCTTTTTTTCCTTCATTCTTTCCTTTCCTTATGTCTGTGGGTGACTCTACACTCCCTCTTGTCTTTTTTTCCTTCATTCTTTCCTCTTCCCTCTGCCAATGGGTGACTGCACTGAGTGACAAGCCAAGATGGTTTCCTGTACACCAGGAAACCATATACTGTGCTGGGTGGTATCCATAGAACCAAATTATGGTGCCTGGTGGTTTAATGAGCAATTAACCTGTCCAGTCCCGACCGATTTTTTACCCAACACTCCTTCACAACCCGACCGATTTTCATTCCCCCCCCCTCAAACCTCCACTTTTGGTGAGAAACATTGAAAATTCATAGAGAAATCGCCCTCCTGAGCTTATAAATGTTGGTACAGGTGTCAGTCAGCCTTACATTTTCCTTCTTTCTCAGGGTACCTGGCTAAAGAAAACGAACTATGGAAGGGTTAACTATTAATTCAAGCCACTTTAAATTACATATTTATTTATTTATTTGGTATGAATTTATGTATAGTACAAGTCTATATTGGTTTTCACACAATAATATAGGCGATAAAAGCATTGTTCACTCACACAAAACCCCAGCATAAGGCGCCTTCCTTTGCGACATTACCACCTCATCACTTCTATTTGTTTCTCCCTCTAACTTCTTTGTTTCTTTGTCCTCTACCTCAGGAATCACTTTCACCATGAATTTCGTCATTGGAGAGGCTGTGGGGCAATATATCTTTACTGGCCAGGTTACTGCTAACAGGTAAATTGCCAAGTGTGGAGGGGAGGGGGGGGGTCAGGTGGGGCCAGGCAGTATCCCCACTTGACAGCAGGTAGAGGAAGGTCTCCCACATATGCCTAACAAAAATCACCTGCGAATATTGAAAAATGTGCACACGATGGGCCTTGCAGTTTAGTGACGTACAATGCACATCGGTGGGTCTGTCCGCAGAAAAAAGTAGTGACATGCATCGTACGTCAGTGGGACTCGGCGGGTTAAGGCGCTCCAATTGGATTGAGCTATTTCAGGTGTATATCCAAGGGGTGGTTGGGTTTATTGCTCATGTAATGCCACTCAGGGATGAGTGGGACTGGTCACTCTCATCTTAAATGTCAGGACCTACTTGCCTAGCTCCGAGCTCCAACGCTCCTCATGGGGCAACATAGAATTGGATGATGGATATACAGTAATCCCTCTGAGACCTGATGTAATAAAGCCAAAGGCATGTCCGGAACTTGGGCCCGAGGCTTCTGGACGGGTACAAATGGACCCTAACCCTGCCTAACTCAGAAAACCACCTAAATAACTCCCTACTGGATATACACAGCACCTATTTAAGACCCTGTTCACACCAATAAGGGATACAGAGCATGAAATAAATGAAATGAAACCAAAGAATGAGGAATTAGAGGTGACTGGAAAATATTTAGCAGTATCCACGGTACTTGCAACATGTCCGTCCGTTACAAAGATTAAACCGCCTCCAGTGTTGTGCTGCACATAATTCTTTGCACTCTGATTTCTAACTTCATAACACTGCACAACACTGTATCTTCCCATGTGGTTAGTGGCGAGGTATTGCAGTTTATTCACAAAATTGAGCATGCGCGGCAGCCGTTGCAAGGAGCACCTACTCCCGATAGTAGTTAGGCGGTAACTGGGGAAGGGAGGAAAGCAGGGGACCATTATCTACGCACCAAAACACAGCTGGTTGGCGCCACACACCAAGTTCAAAGTTACTGTTTTAAAAATTGTGATTTTTTTCCCAGATTTTTTTTGCATTTTGGGGGCATTTTGGTTGGGCGTTCAGGTCTTACAGGGATTAGTGTTATATATATATATATATATATATATATATATATATATATATTGTTTA
>JAGKTI010000414.1:110567-139482 GCA_018397915.1 Birgus latro
TAAACAATATATATATATATATATATATATATATACTGTATATTTATTTATATATTTTGGGCACCTACAGGTGATGAAGATGGATATTAACTCTGGGGAAATGCTCAAGTTCAGTGAAGATGGTCTTTACACCAGTGCCCCTGAGTTTATTCTAAAACCTGGTGCTACTGTAAGTACTAAATCATTTTCTGTCAGTACACATAATTACAGTACCCTACTGTACAATGCAGTGTGAAAATACATGTAATTACAGTACTATCCTGTACAGTGCACTGTAAAAATATTTGACTCAGTTTTAGGCTACTGTATAATGTACAATACATATATCTTTTAACCCTTGCCAAAGTTGCAGACCTTGTATGAGAAACAGTGAAGGTCTGCACGAGCCATGCTGCAAACCTCATATAAGATAGGCTACAGTTTACACTGGTTATAAAACTGACTCAGGGGAGGTAAAATATCTTACAAAGAATCAACTCAGCAGGGATAACAAGGTATTTCAATTACCAGCCGTAGTAAACTACACTGACTGACTGTTTTCTTCTCCACTCAGTTTTTTGGTATTGAGAGCAGTGTGCAGTATGTTCAACATTCCATTATTAAAAGTACACACATTCCATTACTAAAAGTATAGTACCTGTATGTATAATGGTGTAAAATAACCAAAAACAAAATGAGAAGCAGTGGTCTGAGTTATATATACAGCATTCTATCCCATCTAAATGGAAATAGCTAAAGATTTTCAGTGTTATAATGAAATTTAATAAGTCTGATGTGCAGTTAGGTAACTACAGTACCTCCTTTTGGCTCCAACTGAAACCAGAGCCCTTCAAATACCTAATTCCATTTGTTATTTTTATCTGGTTCATACCTGGCAGTTTTATTTAGCAAATGGAAGTTCCCCACAGCTAAGGAGTTAATCCTTTGACTGCAGGTATTATAATTAGTAAGAAATAACTAAATACCAGTTTGAGAAATTTGTTGTGACACCATAGATATTTGATATTTCATTGTAGCCAGTACTAAAAGTTATATTCAGTCAAGGGAAAGCTTTTACAGATAAAGCATTTACCAGATTCAAAACAAAAAGAATAAAACAATTCCTGTACTGTTTTGTCCCCAGAGTGAAGACGAGGGTGTACTTCTGGTGCTGTGTCTTGACTCCAAGGAGGAAAACAAGGCTGTCCTCTTGGGTTTAGATGCTGCCAACATGACTGAACTCTTCCGAGCAAGCCTCTCAACTCCTTCAGCTGTGCCAATGCCCCTCCATCCATATTTCATCCCAGTCAAACAGTAAAGAGTTGATTGGAAACCTGTGATTATGACTGGAGGGTGCTAATGTTAGGGTAAAATTTGAGATGTAGCTAATAAATTTCATAATGACTGTATTTTGTGAGTATGTTTTGGCAGGATTGCTTTTGCTTTTTTATGCGGTCTGATTCTACTGTAAGCTATTCATATCCTGGTCATGCCAAATTGCAAATCACTTATTATTCAAATAATTTTGCACTCAAGAAAGTAACCGCAAAGCTAAATATCAGATTCAAAGATGTTATTTTGGTTTTATCACTATTACTTTTTAACCACAATATGAATATCTACTGGGTGCATAAGATACTGTTTGCTATTCAAAGCCACATTTGGAGAGCATTTACCCAAGTTGCATATTTTTATCTTTTTTAACCTGTTCCGTGCCAGAGCCTTTGTCGGCTTTTGTACCTACATTGCCAAGGGTCTGGGCGGCAAAGTTACCTAGAATGCCGTCCCCCGCCCTCCTCCTCCATGAATATACTTGAAAAGTGGTCAGAATCAGCGTAGTGATAGTAAAAGTGCTTCGTTTACCTGGTTTCCGCCCAAAAACGGGTGTTTTGGTCTATCACACCCAAATTTGCATCAGATGGCTACTTTCAGATACCGCCAGCGGCTGATGTGGATAGATAGTACAGTTTGGTGTGGAGTGGCTGGATCCCTGTAGTACTTGTAGTAAGAAAACGCAACCTGGTTTACATAATGTGGCCATAGTCGAAACTATGATGATGAGAAGTTGGGGTTCCGTGCTAATTTATATCCCCCCCCTTTTTTTTTTTACTATATTGGTATAAGGCACTATAAACACTCACCTAAGGCACAATAAACACTCATGCTGCACACAGTGTCATTAGTTACAGTAAATCACACTTTTCTTATATTCCTTACATTACTTGATTTTATGATTTACTTCTATTTGCTTACACTTACTTACCATATATTACTTTCATCATATACACTATTTATACATCACCATCAGTTTGTTCATCACTTGGAAGTCTCCAGCTTCAACTGGAGTTGGGAGTAAGCACAATATTTTTGGCAGCGCGGATTGGCCCAGATTTGCGTCAGATGGCTACTCTCAGATACTGTCAGTGGCTGATGTGGATAGATAGTCCATTTTGGTATGAAATGGGCGGATGCATGGAATACGTGTAGCATAGAAACGCAACCTGGTCTATGTAATGCAGCCACAGTCGAAACTATGGTAATGGGAAGTTGGGGTTCCATGCTAATTGTACATATTTTCACATTCACTTTTTTTTTTATATATATTGGTATAAAGCATGGGAGGGGAGGAGGGCTCTGTTATCCCATTTTCTATCACACACCAAGGGCAGATAATTTTGCACAAGTGTGAGGAAAACCATGTCCGTATACAATACAGACTCGGCAATATAGGGTACTGTGAGTTAGTCCATATATACCTGGACTCGGTAATTTTGACACTATTGTTTTGTTCCGTTATATGCAGACACAGCACGGAACGGGTTAAAGCACAAGCTATGCCTTTTTTTTATTTTAAAGTAGTTCAGTACTCATACTTATTTAGCACAGTATACCAGTAGGCTACTGTACACTGATTTTAACTGCATGCGGTGGCTTTCAAAAATAATTTCAGTGATGAACATAACCAACTGGGACCAACATAATTAAGTAAGTGCTACCTCACCATATACTTAAGTGGGAAAAAATGGGTATTATGATGACAGAGCTTATGGCTAGATGGGGGAATCCTGGAATATTGTTAACTTTGACAAGCTGTGTTATGTTGCATTAAGTAGCCTCAATAAAGAACATGTATCAACAGTACAGTATAGTGATATTTACCAGTGATAGAAATTCCATGTGTGTGTGTTGTTTGTGTTATAACATAATATATAAATGTGTGATACAGTATTTTGTTGATGTACGAATATTATGAAAAATATAAATTTGCACATTGTATGGCAGTATACTTTTGGCTTTGTAAATTTTTTTTTTTTTCCATATTAGGCATCCACCATCCACTCACTCAGTACTGAATCATATTTAGAGAACTCTGAGAAAGAGAAAATATCGGAAGTTGTAAAGAGGGAAATGACAGAAGCTCATGAAGCAGTATATGGTGAAAATATAGTGAAAAGAGGTAAGTTGAGGTAATGTTTGACTACTTCTGAGAACTGTACCTAAAGAGGAGAGAGAAGAAAGGGAGTAGGAATGTACAAATTACCCCCAAAAAATGTAAAATGGAGGATAAGCCAGACAGCAAGTGCATGATGAGTATGGAAGAAAAATAGGTGATCAGTACAAGAATGCTAGAAAGAAATATGATTGAGACAAAGGTAGCTACAAGAATAAAGGTAAAAGGAAGGTTTGGGGTAAAATTTGGAGTAAGGATGGTAGTGTGCTAGAAGCTGAGGATGATATAGTTGAGAGGTGGAGAACTTATTTCAGCTCTATGGTAGTAGCAGATAAGAAAAATAAAATGTAGTTTGGGGTATGGACCAATTATGTGTAGTAGAGATGAAATGCTTTAAGCATTAAGCTTTTGGTGGTAGGTGGGGGCGCTCACCATCCACTCACTCGATGTAGTGCTGCTTGGGTGTCTGCCCTTTCCTCTCTTCCTTCCTTCCTCTTCTGTCTTTCCTTCATATTTTCCTCTTCCTTCTGTCTATGGGTAACTCTACGCTAAGTGACATGCCTAATGGTTTCCTGTAAACCAGGAAACCACTTACTATACTGGGTAGTAACCATATAACCAAATTATGGCACCTGGTGGTTTAGTGAGTAATTAAGGCGCTCCACTCCGACTGAGCCGGTGCAGATTTATATCCATGGGGTAGTTGGGGTTTACTGCTTGTGTAATGCCACTGAGGGATGAGTGAGGCTGGTCACTCTCATCTTAAATGTCAGGACCAACTTGTCTAGCCCCAGGCTCCTACGCTCCTCATAGGGCAACATAGGATTGGATGATGGATGGATGGATTAAGCTGAAGTTACATAAGGCACCAGAAGCAGATGGCATTCATGGAGAGATGAAAAATATGGTGGTGATGAGGATGGAAGCATAATGCAGTATATGATGGCTGGTGTGGAATATGGGGGAAAGTATCAAAGGCCTAGAGAAAGGCAGTCGTAGTTCCACTGTATAAAGGAAAAGGGTGTAAGGAAGAGCACAAGAAATACAAGGATTAGATTACTTAGCATACCAGTGTAATAACTGAAATGAAACTTATGAAATTAATCACCGGTCTGGCTGAGATTCGATCTCAGGCCCTCACGCTCCACATGCGCATATGTTACCACTGAGCTAAACAGAGGATTCCCTCATTACCTCTGACCAATGCGGGCATTTATAGACCTCATTACACCCCTCTTTTCTTCCCTTGGTGATTAACTTAGTGAGTTTCGAACACACAAGGTAGCGTAGCATTGGAGGCCACCACTGGGGACGCTGCGGACCACACCGAACAATTCATCCCCAGGATGTAAGGACAAGGATGCTGCCAGCTAACCAAGGAACAAAATCAAATTGCCAACCAAGCCTCGTTTCACATCCCACCACTGCCACCAATGTAATAGCCAAAATGAAACTTATCCAATTAATCACTGGTCTGGCACAGGTTCGATCTCAGGCCCTCGTGCACCACACGTGTGCACATTACCGCAGAGTCAAATGCAGACATTTACAGACCCTGTTACACCAGAACAGGTATACTGTATGGTAGGGGACTTATTGAGAGGATGCATAACATATCATAGGTGAGAAATAAGGTGGATATTGAAAGAGAAAGGGATGTATACAAATATTTACAGTAAAGAAATTAGTGAAGTATGCTGCAAAGATTAAGAAGGTTTATGTTGCATGTATGAACTTGGAGAAGGCATATGACAATGGATTGGGAAGGATTATGGAATATGTTAGGCATTTGTGGTGTAGGAGGAAGTTGGTGAGGGCAACAAAATCTTTTTATGAGGGTAGTACCACATGTGTGAAGAAGCTGTGATCCTTTAGCATAATGTTAGAAGTTGTGGACAAATTCTGCGACCTAAGTGATGTTATCACGCTGAGCAGAATGCCATCACAAAGGTATGTTAGTAGTTGGAAAAAGTTCTGATAATTGTCAATCATCCCAACAGTGCAAGTGTTCTCAATGTTCACCAATGGGAAAATGTTTAGTACCTGCATTAGGAGTGTCACTCTGAACGACAGTGAATCATGCAGAGTAAGAGTGCAGAATATAGCGAGAATGAGACAAAATGGTGTATGTAGAGTGAGGCCAAATAATGGAACATCAGCAGAGCTGAGAAGGCAGCTGGGTGTCGAAAGTATCTGGAAATGATGTGTAATAATGTGTTTAAATAATAAAAGACTCAACTACCAATTTAGTACACAGTCTACCATTACCGCTAAGGAAATTAGCCACATGAAAAAATGCTATGAATTATTAATTTTCACATGATTAAATGCTCTGTATTAATGTGCTTAAATACTAACAAAAGTTTTAGATACCCATATAATACTGTACAAAGGTTGGCCACTGTCCTATTACCATTAGAGACATTATATGTAAAATGCAATGAACTACTTTTTTGGCACATGATGAAATGCTCTGTTATAGTGTGCTTAAATAATAAAAGATTCAGCTACCAATTTAGTACACAGTCTACCATTGCCACTAAGGAAATTAGCCACATGTAAAAACACTGAAAAGGTGCCCTAATTTGGTTATATGGTTACCACCAAGTGTGGTAAATGGTTTTCTAGTTTACAGGAAACCATTTGGCTGAGTGACAAGCCAAATGGTTTCCTGTAAACTAGGAAACCATTTACCACGCTAGGTGGTAACCATATAACCAAATTATGGTGCATGGTGGTTTAGTGGGTGATTACAGTGCTCCAATCGGATTGAGCCTGCGTAGGATTATATCCGAGGGGTGGTACAGTTAAAGCGACATTTTGTTTATCAACCAATCATCACCTGGCTTAGCTTAGTAAGCACAGAACTGGCGACTGTGAACAAAAAACTATGTGGCGTCTTCGCCGTGGGTCTACCCCCCAGAGCTTGTCGAAGAGAAGAGGAGGACAGCATGGGGGCCAAACCCCCCACCCCCCCACCTCACGGGGCCTAAGAACCTAGGAATGGCTTTGGTTGCCCAGGCAAGTGCCACATCTCTCCACACATCACACACACCAACATCATTTTTTCTACACCAAGAAATGACTCCCCAGCGGTCATTTCTCGACAACTTCTTCACGCCGGGGACATTGAGAGCAACCCTGGACCCACCAGCAAATAAATATGTCCAACATGCTCAAAACCTATCACGCTGAGCCGGCAGACAAAGGGTTCAGTTCAGTGCAATTCCTGCATGAACTGGACCCATTACACCAGCATAACACTTGCATCCAGAAAACACTACACAGACACCTGGACCTGCAATTCCTGCATGAACTGGACCCATTACACCTGCACAACACTTGCATCCAGAAAACACTACACAAACACCTGGACCTGCTCCTTCCCCCCACCCACTAAGCCTCTTACCAACCTTACTCCTACTTCCCCCACACCTCCTCAGCCTAATCCACCAATCTTTCCCACACCATCCAATCCCTTAACCCCTCCTATCCCACCCCAACCAAATCCACCCCAACCCTTACCTCCATCACAACCTTCTCCTACCCCTTCCCCTCCACCCACACCACCACCACCCCTACATGCTACAGCACCCAACACACATCACACACATAAACATCCTCCAATTAAACATAGATGGCACAAACACAAAAAAACAAGAACTCACACAATTCATCAAACAACACAACATACAAATTGCCATCTTACAAGAAACAAAACTATGTGCAACACAAAAAACACCTACATTTCATAATTTCACCATCAGACAAGACAGAGCTGACAGCGGTGGCGGTGGACTCATCACCCTGGTACACAAATCCATCAACTTTTCAGATACCAGTGCACACACAGTCACTTCTCCACATGACACTACAACAGAAATACAATAAAAATATGCACTGGTAACAAATCGTACACAACAATCACCAACATATACATACCCCCCCAATCATCCCCCACAGTACAACACAATTACTCTCCACAAATACATCACATTCCTAACATACCCAACATCATCCTGGGTGGTGATTTCAACGCCAAGGCGTCGGCCTGGTATGTCAACAACCCTGACACAGACAGAGGGCTGGCACAACAAACCCAGACAGATCATCTTTTCATACTCAATAATCCCAAACAGCATACCCATATTCCACACCAAGCCCTCTTCCTCCCATCATCCCCAGACATCACCTTCTGCTTCCCAAACCTCGCCCCCACAATATCTTGGAGAGTGGTCAGAACCCTTGGCTCTGATCACCTCCCGATCATCATCACTACCAAAACCAGAATCACCCCAGCTGGCCACAGACACACATATAATTATAAGAGAGCCAACTGGGAGGCCTTCACAGTCGAAACAGAACAACACTTTGAAACATTAAACAGTACATCCATCACAAACATCAACACCGCTGTGCACACTTGCAATACAATTATACAAAATGCAGACAAATGACACATCCCTAGAGGCAACAGAAAAAGACACAACCCCAACTTCACACCAGAAATTCAAGGCCTCATCAGACAATGAGACACACTACGACACATGTTGTAAAAATACCCCCGGTAATACCAATAAACCAGTCCTGTATGAGACAGCCCTAACATGTATTCAATAAGGGCGGTGGGTGTTAGCACCGAAGTGGTGACATGTAGAGAGGTGTATGGTATGTAGGAGGACTACTGGGCCTCGACAGCAGGCTGTGAAGCCTATGCCCAGAATCGGACACACACACACACACACACACACACACACACACACACAAAATCCCCAAAACCCCATACACATGACACCGTATAACAAATACAAGAACTCAACACTCAAATAAACAATAAACTATCAGAACAGCAAACACTAAATTGGAATAATTATCTCCAAACACTTGATCACAAAACAAACACCAGCAAACTCTAAAAAACACTAAACAGCATCACACTCTCCAACAGCAACGCTACACAATCACACGCTGCCATCACAACAGACACCATACCTTCAAACAAACAACAAGCAAACATTCTCATCAATCACTTTTCACATTTCAGCCACCTAAACCCCAATCATGACGACTGAAGTATCATCCGTAGTAAAAGACAGTTCCCCACGGGCCCAGACTTCGCACCTTTCACTTACAACCAGACGAAGTACATCATCAGCAACCTCAAGAACTCATCTACCTGTGGACCAGACAACATAAACAATATACACCTAAAACAACTAGGACCACAAGGCATACAAGCACTCACCAACATATCAAACTACAGCTACTCACACAACATAATACCCAACGTCTGGAAGCATGGCATTATCATCATTATCCCCAAACCCAACAAAGACCCCACATTACCTTCCTCACACTGCCCCATCACACTCCTCTGCACCCCCTCCAAAGTCACTGAAAGACTGGTACTACAACAATTTACACCTCACACCCCCCTAGCCCCACTACACTCCACAAACACTCTTCTTACAGACCTTACACAGAAAGATTTTGATGGCGTGAATTCAGCTAGGCCACCACACAGAACACTCCTAGTCACACTAGACATTAGTAAAGCCTTTGATTTCATCCCCTGCCACAACCTCACAAACAAAATATTAAACACAAACATGCACAATTACACAAAAAGATGGCTGGCAAACTACTCAGCAGGCAGATGTGCACATGTAACTTTTGCCGTTCAGTCTTCGAACATCAGAAACTTCACAAATGGCATACCCCAAGGATCTGTTTTGTCCCCTACACTCTTTAACCTATACATGCACGACATACCCACACACCACAGATACACATAGCTTCCTATGCGGACGACATAACACTTACATGTACACATCAAAACACAAACACAGCCGCACACATCCTCCAACCTTACCTCAACACACTGCACGAATGGTTCACTACAAACAAGCTCAAAATAGCCCCAGCCAAATCTACAGTGACCCTTCGCACAAACTGGACAGCAGAACACAGTCACATTCCACACCTCACCATAAACAACACCCCCCTACCACACACACACACACACAAAATCCTTGGTGTACCATACAATACATCAATGTCATTTAAACAACACATCACAAACATCAAAAATGAATTAACACCTAAACTCAATGCCTTGAGGTCACTTGCCCATACAACATTTGGACACAACAAAGAAACCACCACCACAGTATACAAACAATATATACGTTCAGTGATGAATTATGCAAGCCCTGCTTGGGCTCCTAACCTCACTAAAACACATTATAACACTCTTCAGACCATACAAAACAAGGCCATAAAAATAATCACAGGCTGCATAGCTACTATATCTACAGACCACCTACACCAAGAAACCAAAGTCCTCAAAGTCAAGGATCATCTAGACATGAGAGTCACCCAAATTCTCACTGCAGCCTCCACAAACCCACAACATCCACTACACTACATGGCAGCTCATCCACACACACCAAGGAACATCAAAACAACACCCAGCACACGATATCATACACAAATAGTCATCTCTTCCTCCCTGCCCGCCTCAGACCAGCTTCCAGAAGCATGTTCATGTTCATATAAGTCGCCGTTCCATTCAGTCACTTAAAGACAACACACAGCTGCATGCACAGCCTCCTGATACCCATCCTTCTGAATCCTTTCTCCCTCATGAGGACAGGGTCCACCTGGCCAGGCCGAGATGTGAGCATCATCAAGCCCTCTTTACTTATCAGAAGAGGCTGGATGACACCGTCGCTGATGCCAGTCCAGGATGTAACACAGCACCCCATACTATTAAACACATCATGGAAGACTGCGCTGCACACAGTCACCTATGCCAATAACACAACATACACTCCTTGAGAGCTCTGTGGGAAAGCCCGGTCTCAGCCAAGGCCTTCCTAAAGGACTCAGGCCTCGGCCAGACTGCTAGGGAACAACTACTACTACACTGTTATCAATGTATTTTGTCTGTTTTGTCTGTGAAAACAAAATTCTCACAATTAACCATTCCTACCCATCAATTTCTGTTCTTGTGAACAGGACACTTCTCATCAAATTCCTCATTCTTTTAGTTAAGTTCACCCTTAAATACTATATCACCATTTCAGTTTTATCTTAATTTCTACCATAGTCACATCAAAATGTTATTTCTGTCACTGGTATCTACTAAGACACTTCACAAGTGAGTGTGGAAAGAATAAAGCCTTACTAAGTTTTGAGGTTGTTTGCAGGTAGAAGTCAGTAACCACAAGGCACACCACTACCACAGTAACCAATTTGCATGTGTGGCTACCTAGTGACTTGCCGCATTGGCCACCTGTATCTTCACATGTATTACCACTCATTTGTCTGGTCACAGTGGTGTACTGACAGCTATTTGGGGGGATTTAATGCAATAAGACATTTTTATTATACTAAAAAAAATAAAGCAGGATAAGGTAAAACTGTTGAAAAAATGGACCATGGCACTCCCATGCAGACACTGTATGACACATGGTATTAGTTTGTCAACTGCTTATGATATAAAGAAGCAATGGGGAAAAAAATACTGAAATTCAATGCAAATAGTGACTCGAAGAAGCAAATGAACATTAGAACACCTATGAAAGAGATAAGAGTACTGAGCATGATAAGTGATGATGGAACGATTTTAACAGGGTCGGATGACATGGACTTGTCAGGTAGCTTCATAATGAACCAAGCTCAGTTGTTCCATAAAGAACTTAAATTAGAACAAGAGCGTCATTACACTCAAGGATAGTAGGTCAGAGGCTTACTATACTGTCAAATTATTATACGTGACCTCCGTTGCTCCCTGCTGATTAATTCTATGTGACATATGTGGCCTCAGTTAGTCCTGCGAAATGGTTTCTGGCAAGGCTCTGGAGCCAAGGGTGCAGAGAAACTGGTGTTGTACCTTTACTATAGTATAATTATGCAGTATGGCAGACCCTCAATTTATGCAAACCCGATCTGCATTAAACACATTTTGCACAGAAAATACACACTGACCCAGAAAAAAATAATATATTGTGTGGGAAAATCCCAGAAATCAGACCCTGTTCAAGGCCATCCCTGCCAAGTTCTACTGTTACACCACACAGATGCACACTCACCCCACCTACAATAAACAAATTGTCTTTCAGCAGGATTTGGCTAAAACAAATGGTCATAATTCAACACGGCTAAAATTACAGGACATGAAATGGTCTATCTGCACTCAATCAGCTAGCTGCATACACACATATGCATGCGTATGCATGCACACATACACATTGCTCATACCTACCTCTCATCTCTTTCTCACTTCATTGCCACCACTCACTGTGTACTTTTTCTTTATGTCAACTAAGCTTTTCATTAACCCTAATCCACCCCAGGATGGGCAAATTTGCCCTTCTCTGCAATTCATTGGTTTTAATTGAATTAATTCATGGAAAGTACTTCTATAATCCCAATTTCTTTCTGAATCTAAGAGCAGTGGTCCCAGACACCACCCATAAGTACATGGTGGTTGAGGTGGTCAGGTTCAACAACATCCTCAGGCAGGTACTCATATATGAGACGCCACAGTAGGCATCGCCGCCATCTAAAAATTCCAGATTTTCCTCGGGTGGGAAAACTGTTTTAGCAAAATTTTAGATTTTTCTTGTATTTTAAGGTGTCCATCAGTTCAATTCAATACCTGCTGAATAGATACAAAGTGCAGAAGAATTATATTTGTCTACATACATGCCCTTTTGGGCTGGGTGGATGCAGGGCCGTGACCCATCATCATCGATCATGGGGCACAAACAGTTCACAGCATCCCCACTCTAATTTACCCCAGGGGGGCAATTTTGCCCTCCACCCCCCATAATTCTCTGATTTCAACTGAAAGAATGCATGGAAAGTACCTCTATAATCCCAATTTTCTTTCTGAATCCAATGGGAGTGGTCCATGACCATGCCCAAATGGTGCATGTGTGTGTGTGCATATGTCACAGCAACCAAAGCAGCAGGATGACTGAGCAGATGGCTGGCTGCCCCTGCTACCTGGTGCACCACTGCCACAGCCGCTGCACTCTGTGCCTCAGGCTCAGTGTGTGCACATATGCATGGTAACACAGTGACTATGACAGCAAGTTATCTGAGCAGATGACTGGCCCCCCTCTGCTATCTGCTGCTCCACCGTGGCGCTCAGTACTTCGGGTTGCATGTGTGCAAGTGTGCATATGCATGATTGCTTGTGTTACAGTGACACATGGATTTACAGGGGGTCCACAATGAAATTCACATATGAGAAAATGGAGAAATTAACTAAAACACAGGGGGAAGGGCATATCTGCCCTGTCTGGAGTGAGTTAGGGTTCATACAAACAGTAACAAACCAACACAGTTAAAATTATGGGGCATGAAATGATCTGTTTACACCCAATCAGTTGGGCATGCATGTATGAATGTACACACACACACACACACACACACACAAAATAATTTGCTGTCTGCCTCTTGTCTGTCACCTCATTGCCACCACTCACTATGTACTTTTTCAGTTTTTGGTTACTTAATACTACCAAAACAGTTTTTCACCTACCTCTCAGTAAATAGGTCATCACCTGAAAATACCCATTTTCCCAAAAACCCCAACATTGCCCTGTTTTCTGTCATGATAAGTGAACACCACTTATTTACCACTTTATACACTCTCATTGACCCTTCTTTATGCTCAGCAATATTCCTACAGGTTGTACGTGTACTACAATGAATGTTAGGTACAATCGGGAGGGGGCAAAAACTTTTCAACTGGGCCAAAGGGGTGACTTAAAACTGTCCACCAAAAGCCATCTGGAGATACTGCACATACCGTGGACCATTTACATCAGCCATATAGATGATGTTCGGTTTTTGCTGTGACTTCTGCAGATGGTCAATCACCATCTGTCCACGTGTAATTTCACCCTGAGAGAAATAACTTTGGTTAAGATAGCACAGTACAATAAAACTGCATTTTACAAAAAGGATTTGACAGGAGTCAATTCCTTACTTTTTTATGTTAAAAAAAAAAAAAAAAAAAGGAAATTACTAGTTTCCCCAAAGAATGATGAATGAAACCTCAAAAACTGCATTACCCTGGTAAGCCAAAATGCTGCACACTCCAACACCCATCACCATCATCATTCTGCCTCATTTTCTCGCCTGCAAGTCGAATGATGACTCCAGTATCCACAAGCTATTTTAATTACTAAATGAAGCTGATGATTTATGTAAATTATTCTGGATAACTTCTCATCAGCCACGGATTTAAAAAAAATCTTAATAAACCCACAGGCACTGAATGATGACTTACAGCAGGTATTTTGTTCTAGCTGAAAACAGATACAGTAAATGGAAACCTCCTTTTACTCAAGGTATGGTCTATTTTTTGGTGTGGAATATTTTATCAAAATTGCTCTCAGATAACTGCCTTTTCCTCTCTTCCTTCCTTCTCTCCTTCCTTCCTCTTCTGTATTTCTTTCCTTCATTCTTTCCTCTTCCTTCTGTCTATGGGTGACTCTACACTGAGTGACAAGCCAAATGGTTTCCTGTACACCAAGAAACCATTTACTATGCTGGGTGGTAACCATATAACCAGACTATGGCGCCTGGTGGTTTAGTGGGTAATTAAGGCGCTCCAGCCAGATTGAGCCTGTGTGGGTTTATATCCAAGGGGTGGTTGGGGTTTACTGCTCACGTAATGCCACTCAGGCATGAGTGAGGCTGGTCACTCTCATCTTAGAAGTCAGGACCAACTTGCCTAGCTGGTTTGTTTGATGGTAATGATGATTAAGATATGCAATGGAACTGATTATTCACCATGCAGTGGAAATTAAACATCCCACAAGCTGCTGTGCTCTGACATACCAAAAAAAAGCAGCAGCTACAGAGAGGCTTCAGCATTTTACAAGTACAATAAAACCTCACTATAACAGACTAATTGGGGCCCAAGCCATTCCAAAAAAGCGAAATTCCGATAAAAGTGACATCTGGACTTCTTCCTGCTAACCGGGGCTTTTCCGATATATCAGACATTAGTCCGGATCGCATCAACAGTTTTTAAACTGTTTTCACTACCACTGCACTACACGTCTCCCCCACTATTCGACGGGGATGTATTCCATAAATAATGGTTGAATAGTGAATTCGTCGAATAACGAACCTATTTTTCCCATAATATTGTTAAAAAATTGGGGGGTTAGGTTCCTGACCACATTTGTCATTCAAAAAATATTCAATAAAGGTGGAAAACATACCAATAATCATTTTACACCTTTTATTTATTAAACAGAAGGAATGTCTTTAATCTATTTTATTTCTAACATAACAATGAGGGAAAAAACAGTACAGGCAAACCCCAATTTACGATACCCCTATATGCAATACCCCGGAATAGTGGTTAGGGTAGAAAAACCACCCTACCCCGCCTTTCGTAGACCTACCCCCAGTTTTGTGATGGGTAATGATTCTTTCTTACAAATTTTGATGATACGTATTACTGACTTAAATTTTGTGTTTAGGTTGATTTATAAACTGTTCTTAGACTTACATTAATGTGTTTTAGTCATAGGTGGAGTGAACACTTGTCATTTGGAATGCAGATTCTTGCCCATCAGATGAGGTACAAAACAGTGTGGGCAACTAGGCGACTCAACGAAGGATATTTCGTGTCTGACCAACGAACATCTATCGTGGAATACATGATTTTAAATAAATATTAATAATTATGAAAGCCTTAAGGAGTGACTGTGACACATAAATCACGTATTTACACTCGGGCTGTTCAAGGAAAAACACTTTGAAAACACAAAGGAATTTCTAAATAAATGTTGGAAAGTAAGTGAGAAATGAAGTAGATCAGCAACCAGAACAGTAGCTAAAACGACATAAAGAGGGGCCGCTGACAAGGCTATCCCGTTTGCGTCATCAACTGATAAATCATGTGTTTACATTCGGGCTCTTTAAGAGAAACGCTTTGAATAAATAATTGCTGGCAAATAAGAGAGAAGAAAATAAAGGGGCTCAGCAACCAGAACAGTACCTAAAACAACATAAAAAGAGGCCGTTGAAAAGTCTATCCCGATCGCATCATCGATCGATAATTCATGTGTTTACATTTGGGCTGTTTAACCCGCAGAGTCCCATCGACGCATGATGCATAGATATGTTGCCCCACGGTCTCTCTAATGACGAAATTCACGGTGAAAGTGATTCCTGAGGTGGAGGACAAAGAAACAAAGAAGCTAGAGGTAGAAACAAACAGAAGTGATGAGGTGGTAATGTCGTAAAGGAAGGTGCCATATACTGGGGTTTTGGGTAAGTGAACAATGCTTATAAATGCCTATATTATTGTGTGAAAACCATTATAGACTTTTACTACACATAAATTCGTACCAAATAAATGAAATAAATACATAATTTAAAGTGGCTTGAATTAGTCAACCCTTCCATAGTTCGTTTTCTTAGCCAGGTACCCTGAAAAAGAAGGAAAACGTAAGGTTGAGTGACACCTGTATCAATATTTTTTTACCTCGGGATCGCGATTGCACTATGAATTTTTGATGTTTCTCACCAAAAGCGAAAGTTTCAGCCAAAAAACAAAAAGTCGAAAATCGATCGGGATCTGGGGGTAGGCTGGGTAAAAAAACCGGTCGGGACTCTGCGGGTAAAGGGAAAGCGCTTTGAAAATACAAAAGAATTTCTAAATAAATGTTGAAAAATAAGAGAGAAGAATATAAAGGAGCTCAGCAACCAGAACAGTAACTAAAATGACGTAAAGAGGGGCCATTGAAAAGGCTATCCCGATCACATCATCGACTGCATTCCCTGTCAAGAGAATTCCTCGTCAAAACATCAATTATTCTCCGTCACAACAATTCGCAAACTGAACGATTCTGTGGCATTCAAACATTATTATTATGCATAACAGATGCTTATTTACTTGTCCCAGGACCGTCTGATGGTGTGATTGTATACGTGTACAATGCTGCTGCTTCTTCTCTACTGAGTTTGAATACGAGTCGGAGATCACATTCTCCAGTGCCCTTAACTGAGTACAAGAGAGACAGGCACTGGTTTTAAGCTTAGGTTAGCTTCTGTTATACCTGTTGGGCCATTTAAACTGGCTTTAAATTTGTTTTTGAACTCACTTGGGTGGGTTTAGGACTTGGTTGGGGGGGAAACTCAAGACTCAAAAACACATCCCTACATTTTACATGTTGAATCTACCCCAAGATATGATACCCCGCCTAACGATGGGTTTTTATTTAACCAACTGCA
Organism: Birgus latro; assembly: GCA_018397915.1. Lineage (NCBI taxonomy): Eukaryota > Metazoa > Arthropoda > Malacostraca > Decapoda > Coenobitidae > Birgus > Birgus latro. Next base: position 127,273 of record JAGKTI010000414.1, read on the forward strand.
TCGTTAAACCAGTGTTTGCTGTACAGTCATGGTCATAATCACCTATCCTCCAGTACTCTATGCCTCGGGCTGGTTCCTTTATGCACAGCAAATCACATGGGAGTAAGAAGGGTGGGGGGGGGGCAGAGAGAGAAGGGAAGGTGGGTGGGGGGATGAGTGGTAGTGCGGGGGAGGGGTGAGGGAGGGGAGGGAGAATGAAATACGAAGTGGTGGTCTCTTCATTTGTCTATATTCTTTCATTCAGGGCATGATATAGAGGAGTTAATATTTGTCAGATAATGCTGCATTACACCTTGTATAGCAGTGTTAGATAACAAGCTTTAGAGTGGTGATATCAAGTGGTAAAATAATGTCGCTGAAAAACAAGGGCTTAGTGTACAATACTGTATTTTAGATTCACTAGAAAAATCAAATGGTACAATATATATAATAATACTGTACTGTATACTGATAAACATGTCTTTTATTTACCTTATTGTGGTGAACACTGCCGAAGTGGTCAGGCAGTCCGGACTGTTTCTGGCTTGATTGGACTTTTTCTGATACTGTATATAAGAATTTTGTCCGGTAGCTCCTTGATTCACATGAAAGTGAATTCCAGTCAAATGAAGTCCGTTATATCGAGGTTTTACTGTACCTGTAATTTTAACTGATGAAAAACTCGGCATCATCGAATTTTTATATCCAGGAGAGCCTCTCAATACCGGATCAACTGGGAGGAAGCCCCATCCGATAAGCTTGATAATCCGGTAAGTCTGATGGTTCTTCCTGAATGTGTGACTTCTAGCACATAATGAAAACAAATGAGTAATATACCATTTTCTAGTATGAAAAATGATACCTATACCCATTACACATACCTGGCCCATTAACTTCACACCCTTGTCATGGCACTTCTTCATGACTCTGTCACCAGCGTTAGTAACTGTGTTCTGGGTCACCCCAGGCAGGGGAAGCCATCTGGAAAGCCTGCACCATACGCCCTATGTAACGGATAGTACAATAATCCCTCCAAGATCCGACGTAATAGAGCCAAAGGCATGTCTGGGACTTGGGTTTGTCCGGGACTTGTGAAAATGCCCCCTGGACAGGTACTTATGGGCCCTTACCCAACTTAACTTTGAAAATCACCTAAATAACTCCCTACCGGACATGCACAGCACCTATTTAAGACCCTATTCATACAAATGAGGGACAGAAAGCATAAAATAAATGAAAAAGAACCAGAGAATGGGGAATTAGAAGTGAGTATGGAAAATATTTAGCAGTGTTCAGGGTACTTACAACATATCTGTGGCCATTACGAAGATTAATCCACCTCCTCTAAGGCTCTGACAGTGGTGAAAGTGCTCTTGAAGCACGTACAGTAATCCAGTGCTGTGCTGCACTTAATCCTTTTTACTGTGAATTATAATTGTTTAATACTGCACATTCCGTTCTAACTTGCACCATGCCAGTTGCAACACACCAGTAGCTCTGCACTTAATCCCCCACACTCTGAATTCTAATTTTTTAAACACTGCACAACACTGTAAATTCCCACGTGGTCTAGTGGCGAGATATTGCTGTTTATTCACTGTTTATTCACAAAAACGAGCACATGGGACAGCCATGGCAATAAGCATGTAGTCACAACGGTAGTTAGGCAGGAACTGGGGAGAGGAGGATGCAGGGGCGCTTCTACTACGAATGTAAATGCAGCTGTGTCACTGCGCGGCAAATTTAAAGTAGGGATGACCCCATACTGGCTTTGTGTGTGTATGTATGTGTATGTGTCCAAGGAACGGAGCCCAAAAAGTCCGGGACTTAAGCGTCTGGGTCTTAAAGGGATTACTGTTAAATGCAAAAGTGTCAGGTGGGCCCAGAGATGTCTAGCAGGTACGCATGGTTTTTTCCCATTTACCAATTTTCCATTATCCAATATGTACAATGGTTTGTCCAGGGGGTACCCAAACTGTACGTTAAATATGATATCTGGTCTAGCAGGGTATGGTAAAGTGAGGGTCTACTATAATACAGTATATGGAGAAGGCTCGTTCCAGAAACAGGAAAAACACAAAAGTGGAAGAAAAAGTAATCCCTCTATTATCCAGATATCCATTAACTGGACAATCCATTACCCGGATGCTGTGATCTGGCTGTTCGAAACCATTATTCGTACATTTTGTCATTTTATCCAGACAAAATGCATTCGTCCGAGTGGAAATTATGGCCGCACAAACATTTTTGCCTGGCCAGGCAAGAACAGCCTGGTGGTGCCACCCTGTCTGGCTGGGTAGTTCACCCTGTGTCTGCTGGAGACCCCCTCAGTCGTCCTTAGTTCCCGCGAAGCAACAGTATAGTGAACAGCTCCTGTCAGACAGCTGTTATGGTGGTGCACATGGTGGCTTTTGTGGTTGTTCCCTACCTGCTTAAGGCCTTGTTATTCCTTGCATGCCTCTTCCTAGGGAGTGTGCTGATGGCCCCTCCACCTGGAAAAAAGGAAGAGGGTAGTGCTGACTCTGGAGAAGCGCAGATCCCGGGTATGATTGATCCAGGATGGTCAAAACGTAACTGTTGACGCTGATTCTATTCTAGCTTACTGTACTTTACCAAGATTTTTTTTACCACAATTTCATGCCATTTTACCATTATGTATTATGTGCCCACTGCATTTTTCTTGTGTAGTCATTTATTTTAAGTTTTTTCATGTCACTGCAGGGTATGGCCCTGCCATGGTGATTGCTTGTCTGTGGCTGATGGGTCTGCTTGACAATGGTAATTGCTTAGGTGTGGTTTATAGGTGTGCTTGATTGTTAAACAAGAGGAACAAGTGTTGTATGATTACTGTAGTGGCCTTTTACACAGACTTTCAAAGTTGGGTTATGTACGATGGGGGAACAGGAGAGAAGTCCATTATCCAGATGGAACCATTACCCAGACATGCCTTTGGCTCTAATAAGTCACATAAGGGATTAATGTAACATCAAAGTCTCCATTGAAATGGCACATACACAGTATATATACTGTACATACAAATATATATATCTATATATATATCTATCCACTGGTATATCTGACAACTATTGCAGCTAGCACTATTTTCATCATACAGAATGGATGGAAGGGTCCAGCTGTGGTGTCAAGAACACCAGACAGTCAGGAGCTAATTCACTGAGCAGCTATCTTGGTGGTCCTGCTAGCTTCATATTGACAGAAGTCCCAATGCTCAGGGACTGTCAGAGAAGAGGTGCTGAAATCCAACAGGCCAATATTATTCTCCATGATCATGACAGAAATATTCATCTGAAACAAATTTTTGAAATTGTGGCTGATGACGTGACTGGAATAGGAGCAACCATCTCTTCAAAGAACCTGTGATAGTGATAAAAAAGTCAATTTAGAGGCTAGAAAGGGCATGGAGCCCCTTTTCTGACACTTCTAGAGGCAAGAGCATGAAGAGAGCAGAGATCAAAGAATGGGAGAAGAAGCTTCTCTCTTTGACATAACTATATGCAAGTGTCCCAATCTTCAGTGTAGTGAGGAAGCAGCTCCATGTAAACAGGGCTGTCAGGCTGAAGCACACTGTCTCTGTACCTGCGCCAGGGAGCAAAAGCTCCCTCATTTAGATATGCGATGGTTGAGATCTCAAAGGCAAAAGCCGGGTAGCAGATCTGCTTACATGAGAGGCGCCGTGGATGCCAAAGAAACAGCTGGGCGAAGGAAGATGATTAAAAGGAGAAAAACTTCAGATAAGACCATGCAAAAACAGCGGGAAAGAAAGAGACTGACACTCGTTGCTAACGACTCAGAGATGTGATGTTAATGACACAATTGGTGCATATGTTACTGCAGAAGATCAGAGTATGGATATTGAAATGGGAAGTGAAGAAGAGAAAACTGGGGAAGAGCAAGGTGTTACAGTGAAAGAAAGTCGAAGAAACTATCTCGACATCAGTGCAACAGCAGAGCCTTCTGTGAGATTTGGTGCGTCATCAGCCGCAACAGTGGCAATTTTCAATGGCATCATATCAGATCTGATATGGGGTGGGCACTTGCCTGCAAGCAAGAAGTATTTGTGCTGCGACGCCAAAAAAGTTTTCAGAGCGAGAGACAAGATTATGCGAGTAGCAACAGATGAGGTCGAACGACAGTTAGCTAGAAGTGATATCAAAGGAGTGTTTGTTGATGGAAGACAAGATGATACGCTTGTGCTGTAGCAAGACGAAGAGATGAAGAAATTTTGTAAGAGAGTGGTAAAAGAGAATCATATGATGGTCACAGAAGAACCTACGGGGAGCTATGCCACACACTACACCCCAGAACCAAACTGCAGGATGGCAGAACCAGCAAAGCAAGCTGCCATTGGCCTCTGTGACTGGATGAGGGACAGAGGGCTCGATACATCCATTGAGATGATCAGCAGCGATACTAACGCCGAAATGTCCGGCCACAAAGGAAGCATGCTCCACCATGTTGAGAGGCTGGTTGGTCGTCGGCTGTTCAGGGTGTTCTGCTGTATGCATATCAGTGAGCTTTCATGGCAGTATCTTGTTGCACAATTGGATGCTACCTCATCAAGTCACGGGTGGCAAGGTGCAGCAGGCAAGATGCTGGCAGAAGTGAACTCCATGGAGCAGAAAAAGGAATTCCAGCCAATACAGTTGCTTGAGCCTTTGGTGGAGATTCCTAATAATGTAGCAAGGAAGATTAGCATAAACAGCTCTGGAACCTGGAAGATCCTGCATGTTGTTGTCAGTGGCACACTTGAGACTGAAGTATTGGAAATGCAGTGTGGCCAACTCTGCCACAGCAGGTGGCTAACAGCTGTGATGCGGTGCCCCATGCTGTACGTGACTCAGCATAACCTCAGCACCCACGACGAAGAGGTGTTACGATTCCTCACCACCTTGGTGACCCACGTGTACTTACCCATGTTTTACCTCATCAAGGTGAAACACCTTATCAAGGATGGACCCCGCCATCTCCTCACTCTACTCAGGCTCTGGAGACAGCAGGGCGAGAGGGTGAAGGCTATCATGAAACCCTACCTGCTGTCTGTGGTTTGGTGGGCCCACCCTGAGCCTCTCCTGGTGACTGCTAGCTTCAAGCAATTCTGAAGAGAGTGAGTTTGCTGTGGAGATCATCAGTCTGAGGGGAGGAGATGGTAGTGGCAGCATGGCAGTCTGGGAGTACAAAGTACCGTCGACAGTGAACCTGCAAGCAACAAGCCTCATCCAGCTGATCGACTGGGAGAAGGAGGCGGTGACTGAGCCCGTCTTCACAGGCAGTCTCACTTCGTCACAGTTAAAAGACATCAAAAACTCTCCTTTGGTCATACCCAGCTACTCCCTTCACACTCAGAGCTGTGAGTGAGCTGTTAAGCTGGTCACCAAAGCTTCCAATTCTATGTGTGGCTGGGTTAAGAGGGACAGCTTCATGAGGACACAGATGAAGCACAGTGACCTGATGCCTGTGTTCAAGAGCAAAAATGACTTTATGATAATGTTTAAGTAGCTATATGCTCTACTCAAAGCATTAGACCTGGAGCAGTGGCGTCTTCGTTGTGGGTTTACCCCCCAGAGGCTGTCGAGGAGAAGAGGAGGGCAACATGGTGGCCAAACCACCGCAACCCCCCCCGGCCCCTCACAGGGCCTGAGAACCTGGGAGTGGCTTCGGTCGCCCGGGCAAGTACCACATCTCTCCACACACCACACACAACAACACCGTTTTTTCTACACCAAGAAATGACTCCCGGGCGGTCATTTCTCGACGACTTCTTCTCGCCGGGGATATTGAGAGCAATCCAGGACCCACCAACAAATATACATGTCCAACATGCCCAAAACCTATTACGTCAAGCTGACAGACAAAGTGTTCAGTTCAGTGCAATTCCTGCAAGAACTGGACCCATTATACTTTTTTTTTTTTTTATGTGTCCGACTCTGGGCATAGGCTTTACAGCCTGCTATCAAGGCCCAGCCGTCCTCCTACATACTACATGTCACCACTTCGGCACTAACACCCACCGTCCATATTGAATACATGCTAGGGCTGTCTCATACAGGACTGGTGTATTGGTATTAGCGGGGTTATTTTTACGACATGTCGGCGGGTCTTCTGGTAGATCAGTAAAGCCTGATTTAATGAAATTCAAATCCTTAAACTATTCCCTGCCCCAGCGAGGATTCGAACCTGGGTCCCTCGGGACTGCAAGCCAACTCTCTACCGATCGAGCTACTTGCACAACACTTGCATCAAGAAAAGACTACACAAACACCTGGACCTGCTCCTTTTGTTCCTTCCCCCCAACCACTAACCCTCTCACCAACCCTACTCCTACTTCCCTCACACCTCCTCAACCTAACCCACCAATCCTTTCCACACCATCCAATCCCCTAACCCCTCCTATCCCACCCCGAACTAATCCACCCCAACCCTTACCTCCATCACAACCTTCTCCTACCCCTTCCCCTCCACCCTTACCACCACCTCCCCTCCGTGCTGCAGCACCCAACACACACCACACACATAACATAAACATTCTCCACCTAAACATAGATGGCATAAACACAAAAAAACAAGAACTCACACAATTCATCAAGCAACACAACATACATATTGCCATCTTACAAGAAACAAAACTACGCACAACACAAAAAACACCTACATTTCATAATTTCACTACCATCAGACAGGATCGGCCCGACGGTGGTGGCGGTGGACTCATCACCCTGGTACACAAATCTGTAAACTTTTCAGATACCAGTGCACACACACAGTCACTTCTCCCCCCACATGAGACTACAACAGAAATACAATCAATTAAAATAAGCACTGGTAACAAATCACACATGACTATCGCCAACATATACATTCCCCCCCAGTCATCCCGCACAATACCATACAATTACTCTCCACAAATACACCACATCACTAACATACCCAACATCATCCTGGGTGGTGATTTCAACACCAAGGCCTGGTATGTCAACAACCTTGACACAGACAGAGGGCTGGCACTACAAACCCAGAAAGATAACCTTATCATACTCAATCATCCCAATCCCATATCCCACACCAAGCCCTCTTCCTCCCATCATCCCCAGACATCACCTTCTGTTCCCCAAACCTCGCCCCCACAACTTCCTGGAGAGTGGTCAGAGCCCATGGCTCTGACCACCTCCCGATCATCATCACTACCAAAACCAGAATCGCCCCAGCTGGCCACAGACACACTTACACTAATTATAAGACAGCCAACTGGGAGGCCTTCACAACTGAAACAGAACAACACTTTGAAACATTAAACAGTACATTTATCACAAACATCAACACCGCTGTGCACACTTTCAATACAATTATACAAAATGCAGACAAAAGACACATCCCCAGAGGCAACAGAAAAAGACACAACTCCAATTTCACACCAGAAATTCAAGGCCTCATCAGACAACGGGACACACTATGACACTCCCGAACACCACATACGCATGACACCATACAACAAATACAAGAACTCAACACTCAAATAAACAATAAAATATCAGAACAGCAAACACTAAATTGGAATAAGTATCTCCAAACACTTGATCACAAAACAAACACCAGCAAACTCTACAAAACACTAAACAGCATCATACTCTCCAACAGCAACACTACACAATCACACGCTGCCATCACAACAACAGACACCATTCCTTCAAACAAACAACAAGCAAACACTCTCATCAATCACTTTTCACATGTCAGCCATCTAAACCCCCATCGTAACGACCGACCTATCATCCGAAGTAAGAAACAGTTCCCCACAGACCCAGACTTCGCACCTTTCACTTACAACCAGACAAAGCACATCATCAACAACCTCAAGCACTTTGCCTGTAGACCAGATAAAATAAGCAACATACACCTTAAACACCTAGGACCACAAGGCATACAAGCACTCACCAACATATCAAACTACAGCTACTCACACAACATAATACCCAACATCTGGAAGCATGGCATTATCATCACTGTCCCCAAACCCAACAAAGACCCCACGTTACCTTCCTCACACCGCCCCATCACACTCCTCTGCACCCCCTCCAAAGTTGCTGAAAGACTGGTACTACAACTAGTAACACCTCACACCCTAGCCCCATCACAACATGGTTTTAGGCCACTACTGTACACTCCACAAACACTCTTCTTACAGACCTTACACAGAGAGTTTTTGATGGCATGAATTCAGCTAGACCACTACACAGAACACTCCTTGTCACACTAGACATTAGTAAGGCTTTTGATTCCATCCCACGCCACAACCTCACCGACAAAACATTCAACACAAACATGTACAATAACACAAAAAGATGGCTGGCAAACTACTTCGCAGGCAGATGTGCACATGTAACTTTTGCCGGTCAGTCTTCGAACATCAGAAACTACACAAATGGCGTCCCCCAGGGATCTGTCATGTCCCCTACACTCTTTAACCTATACATGCATGACATACCCACACCCCATACACCACAGATACACATAGCTTCCTATGAAGACAACATAACACTTACATGTACACACCAAAATGCAAACACAGCCGCACACATCCTCCAACCTTACCTCAACACACTGCACGAATGGTTGACTACAAACAGGCTCAAAATAGCCCCAGCCAAATCTACAGTGACCCTTCGCACAAACTGGACAGCAGAACAGTCACACCCCACACCTCACCATAAACAACACTCCCCTACCACACACACACACACACAAAATCCTTGGTGTACCATACAATACATCAATGTCATTTAAACAACACATCACAAACGTCAAAAATAAATTAACACCTAGACTCAATGCCTTGAGGTCACTTGCCCATACAACATTTGGACATAACAAATAAACCACCACCACAATATTCAAACAATTTATACATTCAGTGATGAATTATGCAACCACTGCTTGGGCTCCTAACTTCACTAAAACACACTATAACACTCTTAAAACCATACAAAACAAGGCCCTAAAAATAATCACATGCTGCACAGCTACTACACCTACAGACCACCTACACCAAGAAATCAAAGTCCTCAAAGTCAAGTATCATCTTGACATGAAAGGCACCCAAATTCTCACTGCAGCCTCCACAAACCCACAATATCCACTAAACTACATGGCAGCACTTCCACACACACCCAGGAACATCAAAACAACACCCAGCACACGATATCACACAAATACTGTCATCTTTTCCCCCCTGCCCACCTCTGACCAGCTTCCAGAAGCATATTCATAATCAAATCACTCGCCATTCCATTCAGTCACAAAGACAACATACAGCTGCATGCACGGCTTCCTGATATCCATCCTTCTGAATCCTATCTCCCTCATGAGGACAGGGTCCACCTGGCCAGGCCGAGATGTGGGCATCATCCAGCCCTCTAAGTTATCAGAAGAGGCTGGATGACTCTGTCGTTGACACCTGCCCAGGATGTAACACAGAATCTCATACAATTAAGCACATCACAGAAGACTGCATTGCACACAATCACCTATGCCAACAACACAAAATACACTCCTTGAGAACTCTGTGGGAAAGCCTGGTCTCAGCCATGGCCTTTCTTAGGGACTCGGGGCTGTTCGGCCAGACTGCCAAGGGAACAACTACTACTACTACTACTACTCACTTGGCTCATCCCTCTCTAACCCCCCGCCCCCACCTTGCCGTGTGTTTGTCATTCAGCACCTGATGAAGGATCCTTCAGAGCAAATCCTTCAAAATCATTACCCATTATCTTCACGGTCATCATCAAGGTACAGTGAATCATCCTCCTGATTGTTTTCACTGGCAGGAGCTGAATCATTGAAGGTAATTGGTGTAGCTTATAACTTGCGTGCCGTGTGGTGTACTTAATTTTAAGCATTTTTCAAATACTGTACTCCACACTTTATACACCTTAATTTTTACGATCTTACAAACATGTTCACTTTGTATTTTTCACTTATTATTCGTCACCGTCTAGCAGTATATCAGGGACTTTGGGGAAATGATATGGGTTGACCAAGCCAAGCACAGGAGAATAATAGTGATGGCAACAGAGCTCCACTAACAGACGCATGAACACACAAACCGCTCGCCGTGTGATTAATGCTTGATGTCTTAAATATATATTAATATTAATATTAATGCAAACTCCTTTTCTAATTTTTTAACATTTAGGAAGTACTGTATTGGTATAACATAATATTAAACACTTTTCAAGTACTGTACCGTACACTTTATGCTCCTTACTATTTACGATGCTAAAGACTAAAGATGATTACTAGGTATATTTTACTTATCGCTCGTCACCCTCAAGCAGTCTATCAGGGACTTCCAAGGAAATGATGTGGGGGGAAATGATGTGGGTTAGACTGAGGCCAGAGCATGGGGGAACAATAGTGACACAGCCAGCCCACCACCAACCAACGCACGAACACAAAAACCGCGCAGACAATAGCAGACAATATTGCCAGCCTGCCCTGAGGTTAGGCAGTCCGGACCGCTTCTAGCTTTTTCGGAGTTATCCTAATGTATAAAAAATAATTCCGGCCAGCTCCTTGACTCCGAAAAAAGCAAATTCCGGTCTACTGAAGTCCGTTGTAGTAAGGTCATACTGTATGTAGAATATTATCATGTGTTTATTGTTATCCTACATAAACATGGTCGAGTATACTGAAAAATGAGTTATTACTCAAACTTGAAATATGTTTCCTGGTAGCTAATTTTTATTTTATCAAAAATCCAAGTTCATATTCTTAATCTACATACCTAAATGCATTATAAAAGTGACCTGCAAAATTTAAAGTAAATATTTTTCGAAAAACACCTTAATATGACATACCCTAATATATATACAAATATATATATACTGTATATATACAGTAAACCTTTCACAAGTCGAACTTTTAGAAGACGGAATCTTCGGTTAGATGAACTCGGCCGAGACCACGAATGTAAGTAAGCCGAAATGTTAAAGTAGGGGGAGAACATGTGGCGCCTGTCTGCTGCTTGCTTTTGGAGACAGTAGTTGCGCCATTCTTACTATCATCTAGTGCTGAGCAGTGCTCTCCTTTTGCCTTCTGCCTTGCCATGGAAGGTTCAAAGCTTAAAAGAAATGATACTGGTACCTCTAGTCGTAAAGGAATGAAGCTAAAAAAAAAAAATGTAACTTGTTAAGTGATCATGATTAAAGTTCAGTACTATTATTACTGCAAGTGTTACATTGCAGTCTGTTTTAGTGATTACATTTAAGTTTAGTTCTTAATGTAGAGTGAAATAAATACTGGGTACTGTTTAGAATTTATGATAAAGTGTGAACTCACCCACCTCCACCACCTCCATCTCCAAAACAGCTGCCGACGAATCTACTGCCTCTAACGAAAGGCAAATTATGTGCATTGAATTCTTTCTTTTTTGTCTTTCTCTATTCATTTAAACACTGTATATGCTCCTTTACTTTAGTGTTGAAAAGACAAGTAGTAAGTACTGTTTTTGCAATTTGGGGGGTGAAAATCATCAACACTGCCGATGGGTGTGTAGTGCCTCTGTGAATGATTTTCTACCAATTAACCACTTCCGTATCGTGACGTTTATTTCTACTTTATTTACGCTTCCTCCAGCCGATTTTATGGCACTCAGGACTGGACTCACATACTGAAGGGGCTATTGAAGACTGTACCAACCCTATGCACTTCCACAGAACCAACCTACACTGACTAAAATCATCTGGTGGCAGCAAGAACAAAATGAAAATACACCCAGCACTGAAGGGGTTAAAGGCATATTAAATGCACTAAATTGTTTTTTGTCATAACTTATTTATTTATAGGCTATACGCTCCTTTAATTTAGTGTTGAAAGGACAAGTAATAGGTATTGTCTTGGCAATTTTGAGGGGTGAAAATCCGGTAAGACGGAAAACTCGGTAACTTGAACCAGGGTAGAGCCCCATATAGTTCGACTTGTGATGGGTTTACTGTATGTATACTGTATACAGTAAAACCTCGATATAACGGACTTCAGTAGACCGGAATTTACTTTTATCGGACTCGAGGAGCTACCAGACTAAACTCCGATATATAGGAAAAAGTCCAATATAGCCAGAAAGCAGTCCGGACTGCCTGACAACTTCAGCTATGTTCATAACAATAAGACAAGTAAAAGACATGTTTTTCAGTGCACAGTACAGTATTATTATACCAT
>JAGKTI010000415.1:0-10511 GCA_018397915.1 Birgus latro
GTTATTTGAGTCAAAACATTCCCTCGTGGTGCATCACACACAGAGACAATCCTCCTCCTGTGGCTGCTCAAACATTATTGAGCCTGCTCCTGTGGTGCCAAACCTATCAAGCAGGATTGCCAGCTCCCGTTGAAAAAGCGTCAGCTCATTTCGCATCACAGGGGAGGGTAGTATTGACCCTACTTCACTTAACGCGAAGAAGAATGACATCGGCAAAAAAAGTCAATACTTTCCGTGCCTACTGTGTGTGTGTGTGTGTGTGTGTGTGTGTGTAACTCACACTTGATGGTAGTGATCGTCAGCTTTTACCCTCCCAGAAGGGAGCTGAGAGCTCATATAGTTTGATCTATGGGCAAGGCTGTGACCTTCACACACGCACACACCCATCCCCTTGCTCAAGGGGAACAGTAACCACCCACTTCGTCAGTGAAACTTTTCGCAACCTGAGCGAGGCGCGAACTCCCGTCTACCAGATGGCAAGCGAGGACGCTACCACTGCGCCAGCGAGCGGTGTGTGTGTGTGTGTGTGTGTGTGTGTGTGTGTGTGTGCAGAGAGCTGCTGTATTTCCTTTTGTTTCTTTATTATTTCTTCCAAATCCTTTTGAAACTTTTTTTCACCTTGGCATCCTTCCTCTATTTCTTCATCAATTCACATCAGACTTAGTACAGTATACTTGTTTATTGAGGAAATATCCACCAGACACCTTTTCATATTTTTGTTATTTTTTTATGTAGGAATTTTGTAAGGATTTATGGGGTCAAATGTTAAACCATATTAACATGCAGATTTTGAGATCCTACATTTTTTTGTATGTTCATTAATCATCATGGCAATTTAAACAAAAGCATGTCAGTGTACTGTAGCTATGTGGAGACTGTCTTGGATTCCCATGAGAATGTTGGCAGTTCTTGTTATTTTTACATTATATACAGTACTTTACTATGTTTTTATTAATATCATCATCATTATAGTCATCATCATCATCACTATTATTATTATCCGAACCTCCTTTCCCACCCTAGGGGAGGGTGAAGAGTAGCAATGTCCAGACAGCCTGAGTTTGCCCAGTTCAGTAGAAGATGAATCGATTCACTCATCATTCAAGCCTACGGAATCCTGGCTCCATCAGATAGGCCAGGAATATTCATGACGTTCTGTAGTTTCATATATACCTATCTGACAGATTCAGTCCTAATGCTGCCACGTAAAAAAGGGGTGCCAAATTTCTGGTCATGTGCTTCTTCGCACAAAATTCATCCAGCCAGCTCGCTCTCTTGTCAATCCCTTAGCCTCACCAACTTCCATACCTCTCTTCCTCACACAGTCATCCACCATATCCCTCCAACTTCTTCATGGCCTACCTCACCTCCTCCCTCCTTCAGATTTGCTTAGATACACCTTTATCACCACTCTATTGTCATCCATCCTCTCCACGTGACCAAACCATCTCAGTACACTCTTCGATTCTGGTGTCCACAGACTTCCTCATTCCGCATCTTTCACAAATCACATTATTTCGCATCCTATCCACTCTCTGTACACCACATACGTTCCTCAGCAGTCCAATCTCCAGTGCGTTCACTCCTGACTTTTCATTTTCATGCCACACCATACTCTCACATCCATACAGTATATTAAAGTAGGCACTAACACTCCCTCATGTAAGCCTCGTTCAGCTGCTTGACACTCAAGCCTCTGTTTTTTATCAAGGCCTTCATAGTACCAGCTACCTTCCTTCCTTGTATCGCACTACTTTCCACTTCTTTTGCACATTTTCCTCTCTTTTTTATCACTGTACCCAGGTATTTGAACTCTCTCACCAATTCCAGTCTCTCTCCATTCACTGTAACATCACACTGGGTGTCACCTTCTCTCTCAATTACGATCACTACATTTACTCTCAAGGCACAATGCTCACAGTCATCAGCAAAACTCTGCACTAATCTACGAAGCTCTTGTCCGGTACTTGCAAGTAGTACTGCATCATCAGCATACAACAAATATGGGATATTCCAACTATCACCATTCTTTACCAATGCCATCCCTCTCTCCATTACTCTTGTTTTTACTTTTCTCATTACTCCATCCAAATAAATATTGAACAACCATGAGGACATCGCACAACCTTGCCGCACGCCAACATTGATCATGACCCATTCACTTAGATGCCGATTTACTCTTACACATGCCTCACTACCATCATAAAAACTCTTGACAGCACCTAGCAGCTTACAATCTGCACTGTATATGCTCAAAACCTTCCACAATCCTTCTCTGTCTACTTTGTCTTATGCTTTTTCCAGATCCATGAATGCCATAAACACCTTATAGTCCTTCTCAGAAGCCTTCTGCATTATCTGTCTCACTGCAAATATTTGATCCAGACGTCCTTTGCCACTCCTAAAGCCACCCTGTTCATCTCTCACTAAGATTTCTGATATCTCTCTTTCTTTAAAATAGCTCTTTTATATACCCTACCTACAACACTCAATAAACTTATTCCACCATGATTTTTGCACTCACTCCGCTCACCTTTATTTTGGTATAGTGATATAATCACAGCCTTTTTCCACACTACTGGCACAGTTTCACTCATCCATGCCTTCTTACATATCTCCAACAAGCACTTCATTCTGCTGTCTCCACTACACTTAATCATCTCTGCATACACCTCATCAGCCCCAGCTGCTTTCCCATTTTTCAGCTGCTTTGCAGCGTTCTTCACCTGAGCGACCGTCACATTTCCTGGCACTGCATTCTTTTTCTGCACACCCCCAAATCGAATCTTGTTTACAGCCACTCCGCTCACTCTATTCCCATTCATTAGGCTTTCAGAATATTCTTTCCTTCTGGTCTTTTCTTCATCCTCTTGGGTTAATAATCCACCACTTAGATCCTTCACACTTTCTCATTTCTCTCCACTGTCACTTCTACATTTCCTCACCTCTTTCCAGAATAACTAATTTTCACAGTAGTTAACTTCCTATTTTCACAGTAGTTGTCATTTATTTTTCTTCCTAGATCATCATTTACCTTCCTTTTCCTCTCCACTAGTCTCAACGTGCTTCTTGCTCTCAATATATTCAGTTCTTATTTCACTTGAACCTCTGTCCTGTAACCACTCTAGCCACTTCCTCTTTCCCTCCACTGTACTCTTAACCTCTTCATCCCACCATGCCATACCTTTCTGCTTTGTTGTTACTCTTGCCACACCACACACTGCTTTAGCATTCTTAACTAAGCAATCGCTATATTCATTCCACTGTCCAGATCCATTTCATTCCAGTTCTCTGATTCCAACTTCTCCGCTACTTTGGTCCTGTATTCATCTGCCATTTCTTTGATCCTCAGCTTCTCGACTTCCAGTCTTTCTCCCTGACTGCTCCTTTCTCTCCTGGTCCATCTCACTCCTCTCAGCTTGATCTTGCATACCACAATCATATGATCTGACAGACCTCCACATCGTCCTCTCACAGCCAACGTATCATCAACCATTCCCAGCATCGACCTCTCTACGAGCACATAATCAATCAGGCTCCTTTCAACATAATCTCTGTTCCCTCTGTACCATATGAGATGGTTAAATCCAGCTTATGGTAGGCAGATACTGACTTGCAAACCCTTCTGGAATGAAACCTTTCTGTTGCCAAGGAGTATTTATATTATTAATTAGATATGACAAAGGAGTGTTTATATTATTAATTATCTGTGACAAAGGAGTGTTTATATTATTAATTAGCTATGACATTGCCTTCCTTCTTTTTTGAGAAATATATTATGATAAGCTTCATGCTTGTCCTAACTTTGTGCAATAATACATTGTAGCTTTTTCATGAAAATGAGAATAGTGAACAGCATATTTGCATGGCCTTTTAAGGTTGGTGGGGGAAGAAAGCAGTATGGATGGTTTAAGTCAGCTGCTGCGTGCCACCCCCTCCCCACGTGCTGGTTTGGGCAGCGGTGGGTGGTCAGGGTGTGGGATGGGAGCAGGGGCTAATAGTAACCCGCCCCACCTAGCTTTGACAGTGGCACTCTATGCACACCATCGCCTCAACCCTCGTCTCACTTACCTTGCCCTCCGCACTCTCACCCGCTTTGCTCAGGTATGTACCATAACTTTAATGAGACATTTAGTACCATGAAGCATACAGATAGTTTATACTTGTGAACTTAATTTGGTTCTTAAAGGCTTTCATAAATTGTTTTGGAAGTTTAACATTGATTTTGTACATAAAATATATTGAGATGATTGAAACACCCATTACAGGGGAAGATTATTTCAGAGTTAACTTGTTTGGTATATTAAAGAGTGAGAATGCCAGTTAACTTTTGGTTTTGAGAGTAAGACAAAATATAGGGTGAGAATGTGTTGAGAATTGGGCTCCTCTTGTTTACAATATTTGGGGAAGTATGTAAGTAGGGAATTCATAAATGTCCAGTGTCACAACAGTACTAAATAGAGTGATAAAACATTGTAGAAAAGAGAGAGAGAGAGAGATAGAGAGAGAGAGGTACTGAAGGGAATAGTGAGAGAAAGGGGAAGTTGATGAGAGAAAAATCTTATGAATCATAACATAACATAAAAATGTTGCCATGTTTCATCTCAAGGAAAGCTTGTATTGGGATTGGCCATGATACAGCTGATGTTTTCTATGGACTGGAAGCAAAATCACGTGTGATAACCAGCTACAGTAGATCCTCACTTTAGCTGGCTTCAGTAGGCCAGATATCAGATTTAACAGACACTTTGAAGGCCCCCAGACAAACCATTAGACAGACCGGATATCATCCATTAAATGGGAAAAATTCCACAGACCTTCCAGACAACTCTGGGCCCACCAGATGTTGTTTTGCCTTTGACATATACTATCCATTACTGGAAAAACAAAACTCTGTTCAAACTTTCTCCTCCAGTTCCACCTTTGATGATTCCGGTGCTGTTCCTCCATCTCTTCACTCCTCTCTCTTCCTCATGAATGTCATTAAAATATCTTCAGTTGTACATTCTGCCCTCACTGGCCACAGTACTAACAAGGCATACAGGCCTGATGGGGTCCTTCCTGTTGCCCTCAAGAACTGTGTTTCTGTACTTACACCCAGTCTAGGTAAACTCTTTCATCATTGGTTATCAGGTTGTACCTTTCCTCACTGGAAGTTTGCTCTCATTCTGCCTGTCCCAAAGAAGGTTGACCATTCCTAGCCCTCTGTCACCCAGTTGCTTTAACATCTTGTATTTCTAAATTTTTTTCTATCTATTCGCACCAAAAAAGCTTTCTCATTGCCCACTTCACCATTCCCTAGGCACTCTGTCAAAGGCCTTCTCATAGTTAACAAAAACAAAGCATAACTCCCTTTTCTTTCCTTTAAATTTTCACTAGAGCTGTTGGACAGTGAATAGGTCATCAATGTTCCATTTGCCTGGCATAAACCCAAACCACATCTCATCAATATTCACTCTTTCCAGGTACTGTAACCGATATGATTGCCGAACTGATATATCGCTGATATCTGGATTTTTTTCTAATACCAAACTGATACCTGTATATACTGTCAATGTCGAGATATCAGATGTGGATAAACAAACAATAAAATTACTTTTATTGAATATTTTGGGTACCCTTTTGCCTAATTCAGTGTGAAATAATATTGTTTCCTTGACACTGTTTTGCATCTTGATTTTCTTACTAAAGCCCATTAGAAGTTCATAAAACAGTAATAAGTGGGTAAGTAGAAAAGGAGAAGGGGAGAAAAAGAATTGAAGGCCGAAAGCAGCAAGTTGAGAGTGTGGTATACTGTGTACTGGTGATGTGTAAGTGTGGTGGCCATGTGGGCCTATGTACAGTCGGGTTCATGAGTCCCAATACACAGGTGGGTTTGTTGTCTATTGTAGTGCTCACTGCTTTTGGATTATGGAACCTTTGTGCTTTCTGCCTGATACACTGAACATAATTTGGTCCGTTAACAAGTGAAATAGTTCAACATCCTACCAACAGTGGACACAACAGCTGGCAAGACAACTACATGTGTATCAGGACTCATGAACGTGACTGTACATAAATAATGTATACACGCCGTCAAAGTAAGTGCAAACTGCCCGCACCCATTAGTTATTATAGTCTTTATTTATTCATAATATTTAGCCACTCATCTCACCAAAATCTAAATAAAGTAGTGATTTCCTGCATATAAAAAGAACGAAGGCAGTAGATGGGGGCAATAAGAGGACAGTAACTCTGAGGGGATGAATGACATTTGGCAGCTTCGTTGAAGCTCATCTGATACAGTGATGCAGTCCTTTGGTTGATGGAAAAATGTTAAGTTACAGATCTTGCCAGTGCTTCTTCACTACTGAGCTATACGTACAGGGTTTTCAGTTTGGTACTCGCGTGTGCGATGTTTATAAATATCGTATATATAGATATATAGATGGATGCCGGTATACAGTATACACAAAGGTAAGACAGCAAATCGAAACATGAACATCTTCTGATGATGTGTATGCGTGGGCAATCGTGTGCTTGTGTGCATAAATGATGCCCAAACTTGAGTGTCATCTCAGAGTGAATATTTTATACTTCAAAGGGGGTAGTATAGGATTGGTTGTTACTTTTTTTTCCCACACAAACAGAAGCTGGAGGTACCACTGGTGGCATGTCTGGGTGGTGAGGCTGAAGGTGTAAGGGATGCTCTCCTGCGGCGACTGGACTCTCCTACTGAAGATGTTGGGGTCAAGGTTGCTCTTCTCCGTCTCCTAACAGCTGCCACCAGCCGTCAACAAGGCCTCACAAATGCCTTCCTCACACCTCCACACAAGCTGCTCAGCCCCTTAGTCTCTCTTACCTCTCCCATGGTCAGTATAGCAGATTCTCAATACACTGTACAGTTAGGAATGTGTTTCTTAATGTCCCAGCTTTTTCCATACAAATGGTACTGTTCTCTAATTTGGGAGTTGTTGTTGTTGTTATTGATGTTGCTGCTGTGCTACTCCAGTCTGTTTGATTTAGCAGACAGGTTAACCACTGGCAAGCAACCACCCCCGCAGGGTCATCCTGTGCAGTGAATGTAATATTCTCATGCTGCTGACTGCACTGCACCATAGCTCAAGCAGCCGTCCTGTGCAGTGAACCGATGTTCTCATGCAGCTGACAGCACCTCGCCATGGGGAGGTGCAGAGATTAGGGTGGAGATTTGGTTCCTGGGTAGATGCTGCATTTGCATCTCCACCCAGTTAACAGGGACACCATGGTAGGCTCCACATCAACATCAACCCTTTATTTGGTTACATATTTACCACCCAGCTTTACAAATGGATTCCTGAGCTTCAGGAAACTGTTGTGCTTGTCACTCAATATAGAGCCACCTGAAGTGGAAAGAAGAGTAATGTAGGAAGAGAGGAGGGCAGACACAGGAACAGAATGATAAAGATGAAGGAAGGAAGATTTAGACATCACAACATTGAGTGAGTGAATGAAGGTCACTGATAGACAGTGCATATATATATACTGTATATCCTCACCCTACCCTGCAGTGGGAAAGGAGGTCCAGATGATGATGATTATATATATACTGTATATACAGTGAACCCTTCATAAGTCAAACTATATGGGGCTCTACCGTGGTTCGAATTACTGAATTTTCCCTCTTACCGAATTTTCACCCCCTCAGTTTTGCTAAGACAATACCTATTACTTATCCTTTCAACACTAAATTAAAGGAGAATATATAAATAAATAAGTTATGACAAAAAACAATTTAGCACATTTAATATACTGGTACCTTTAACCCCTTCAGTGTCAGGTGCATTTTCATTTTGTTCTTGCTGCCACCAGACGATTTTATTCAGTGTAGGGAGGATCTGTGGAAGTGCACGGGGTTAACCCCTTCAGTAGGAGAGTCCAGTCCTGAGTGCCATAAAATCGGCTGGAGGAAGCGTAAATAAAGTAGAAATAGACGTTACGGTCCTGAAGTGGTCAACTGGTAGAAAATAATTCACAGAGGCAGTACAGACCCATCGGCAGGGTGTGATGGAGATGGATTTTTCACCCCCCCCACCCACCCACTGCAAAAACAATACTTATTACAGTAAGACCTCACTATAACGGACTAATTGGGGCTCAGGCCAGTCCGAAATATGTGATTTTCCGATAAAAGCGACATCCGGACTTACCCCTGCTAATCCGGACTTTTTCCGATATATCAGACATTAGTCCGGATTGAATTGGTAGTTTTCACCACCATTGCAGTATTGTACTGTGTTATACCTTCACTGCATTAATCAAATGGTATAATAATACTGTACTATGCACTGAAAAACATGTCTTTTACTTGTCTTATTGTGGTGAACATAGCTGAAGTTGTCAGGCAGTCCGGACTGCTTTCTGGCTATATCGGACTTTTTCCGATATATAGGGGTTTAGTCCGGTAGCTCCTCGAGTCCGATAAAAGCGAATTTCGGTCTACTGAAGTCCGTTATATCGAGGTTTTACTGTACTTGTTTTTTCAACATTAAAGTAAATGAGCATATACAGTGTATAAATGAATAAAGAGAGACAAAAAAGAAACAATTCAGTGCACCTAACTTACCTTTCGTTAGAGGCAGTACAGATCCGTTGGCAGTTTGTGTTGGAGACGGAGTTGGTGGAGAGTTCACAAACGTTACATTCTAAACAGTACCCAATATTTATTTTGCTGAGCATTAAGAACTAAACTTAATGTAATCATTATAATAGACTGCAGTGTAACACTTGCAGTAATAATAATACTGAACTTTAATCATGATCACTTAACACTACGTCACACGCACACTTTTTTTTTTCTTTTAGCTTCATTCCCTTATGACTAGAGATGCCAGTATCACTTCTTTTACACTTTGAACCTTCGATGGCAAGGCAGAAGGCAAAAGGAGAGCATTTCTCAGCACTAGATGACAGTAAGACTGGTGTGACCACCGTCTACAAAAGCAAACAGCACATGTCTGCCTGGTGCCATTTGTCCCCCTACCTCCACATTTCGGCCCACTTACATACATGGTCTCGGTCTGAGTTCGGCTAACTGAAGATTCCGTCTTCTAAAAGTTCGACTTATGAAGGGTTTACTGTATATATATATATATATATTATATATTCACTCATACAATCCTACGTTGCCCCATGAGGAGCATAGGAGCCTGGGGCAAGGCAAGTTGGTCCTGCCATTTAAGATGAGAGTGACCAGCCTCACTCATCCATGCATGGCATTACGTGAGCAATAAACCCCCACCACCCCTTGGATATAAACCTTCACTTGCTGAATCTGATTGGAGCACTGTAATCACCCACAAAACCACCAGGCACCCAAATTTGGTCATATGGTTACCACCCAGCATAGTAAATGATTTCCTGGTGTACCATTTGGCTTGTCACTCAGTGTAGAGTCACCCACAGGCTGAGGTATATATATGAGGAGGAAATTGAAAATGTGAGTGTGTTTAAGTACATGGGTAGTGTGATGAGTAAGGATGGAAGTTTAGAGGGTGAAGTGCTTGAAAGGATACAACAAGGAAGAAAAGTTGCTGGTTTCTTGAAGGCAGTGATAAGAAACAGGGAAGTGAGCATGGAAGTGAAAAAGTTACTACACGACAGTATTGTGATACCAACTCTAACGTATGGAAGTGAAGCTTGGACCTTGTTGGAGGGACAGAAGTCAAGAGTGGGAGCAGTGGAAATGAGTTATTTGAGAGGAGCATGTGGAGTCACATGGAGAGACAGACTGACAAATGAGGAAATAAAGGAGAATTGTGGTGTGGATGTGGATGTGATAGGAAGCGATAGGAGAAACACATTGAGGTGGTTTGGCCATGTGGAGAGGATGGAGAGTGAGAGACTGACAAAGAGAGTGTATGTGAGTGAGTGGGAGGTGGAGGCCAAGAATGAGATGGAGGGACGGAGTTGAGAGGTATATGAGAGGGGGGGGGTGTGAGCTGGGAGCCAGGCAGTGAAATGTCAGGGGACAGGGCAACATGGAGGCGATATGTTTGTGGCCACCCCTTACGGGATTAAAGCGTCTGGCAGTGTATATATACACAGTACTGTATATATCCATCATCCGATCCTGTGTCGCGCCACGAGGAGCATAGGAGCCCAGGGCTAAGCAAGTTGGTCCTGGCATTTAAGATGAGAGTGACCAGCCTCACTCATCTCCGTTTGGCATTACATGAGAAATAAACCCCAGCCACCCCTTGGATATAAACCTACACAGGCTCAGTCCCACTGGATAAACCTACACAGGGTTAATCCAGCTGGAGCACCTTAACTACCCACTAAACCACCAGGCTCCATAATCTGGTTATATGGTTACCACCCAGCATAGTAAATGGTTTCCTGGTGTACAGGAAAGCATTTGACTTATCACTTAGTGTAGAGTCACCCATAGGCAGAAGGAAGAGGAGAGAATGAAGGAAAGAAAGACAGAAGAGGGAATGTAACGTCACGCATGGGCAGATGAAAGAGGAAAGAATGAAGGAAAGAAAGAC